>JACEEZ010016069.1:307500-317500 GCA_016584305.1 Chionoecetes opilio
TTCTCCGCATAACTATTTTTTCCACCACACACACACACACACACACACACACACACACACACACACACACACACAAATAATTCGGAAATTCGACACAACGAAAAAAAAAAAAAAAAAAAAAATCCCCTATCAATGTTTTTGTCACATGATTGCCACATCAAGTTACCATTAATACTTTTATGTCAACACCCGTACACCTATAGTAATCTAGTTATCAGTTAGTTATGTTACCTAGTTACCTCTAGTTATCACCCAAACACATCAGTAAGTTATCATAATACTTATATGTTTCCTGATATATATTTGCATTTAAGTACTCGTATTATATCATTTAGGTTATCATCATCATCATTATTATCATTATTATTATTATTTTAGTTACTTTCATTATTTTTATTATCATCATCAGCATTATTATTATTATTTTATTTAATCAGTTTTCATTATGGGAGTAAAATTTTCCTTCACTCAGGTAAATTTTCTTCCTTTTTTCCTTTATTTTCATTTTTTTTCATTTTTCCAATCAATTTTTTCCTAATTTTCATTATTTTCTGCATTCAAAATTTTTTCCTTCTATCACAATCTACTTTTTTCTTTCTATTTTCAATTTTTTTCACTTTTCCAATCAATTTTTTCTCAATTTTCATTCTTTTCTCATTCAATTTTTTTCCTTCTATCACAATTCCTTTTTTTTTTTTTTTTCTGTTTTCAAATTTTTCATCGTCACATTTTTTATAATTTCTTTTATTTTCTCAATTTTCTCATCATTTCCAATCATATTTTTCATTCTTTCCACCCGCCTCACCTCACACATCAAATCTTTTCCTATAGTTAATATTACGATTTTAAATGACCAAAACTTCGTAATATACATCAACCATAACACTATAGACTCTTTTCCTGTCATATCCTTTCCGTAAATCATGAAGAGTAAAAAATTAACATGTTTTTCTTAATATTCGAACTTTTCCTGTATGGTTTTATCTTCTACAATCTCTTATATATATTTTTTCTCATATATTCATGCTATTTTCCTATTATCATATCCTACAAACCTGTCTCACCCTTTCTCTATCACTCACACACACACACAAACAAACACACACACTCCATATATCTCGTAACTACACTTAACATTAATCACTTCAGACAGTCCTTCCTTAAACATCAATAAATTATCTCCTTAAATCACATCAATATATTCTCTCCTTAAAACCCACCAATATATTTACGTTCACTATTCTCTCATCAACGACTCCCTCTATTTACATCTAAGTGTCCCAGTAACAATGAACGTATACCTCCAGGCTTATGTTATGCTTAAATTCACCTTATTTCTCTCTTGCTATATTATAAAAACCCATCTTATAACACATCAACAGGCTTAATATTCACTGACAACACCTAATAGCAATCCTCATTCACCTCACGGCCTCTTGTAGCTTCCTTATTTTCTTATATTCCCTTTCATATTTTCCTATAACGATCAGCTAAAAATTTTATTCACTATATTAAACACATTTTTCTCGCCTCTTAACACACACACACACACACCAGCTTCTTCACCTACGCACCAACACCACCTAATTAAATCCTTCCTTGCAATATATTTCCCATAACGAGCTGCATAGTCCATCTAAGCTATTGTTAGATATAAAAACCCATCTTAACATCATCATCATCAACAGGCTTAATCTTCACTCGTATAATCAAATGTAATCCTTTTTTAATTACCTAACGTTTTATAGATAATTAATGAGAGAGAGAGAGAGAGAGAGAGAGAGAGAGAGAGAGAGAGAGAGAGAGAGAGAGAGAGAGAGAGAGAGATCCTATAGTTACATAAATTAATAGCCATAGTAAATGATGAAGAAAAGAGAGAGAGAGAGAGAGAGAGAGAGAGAGAGAGAGAGAGAGAGAGAGAGAGAGAGAGAGAGAGAGAGAGAGAGAGAGAGAGAGAGAGAGAGAAATCATCATTCACTATACCAATGTTAAGTAACTTTCCATCCCTTCTCTGACACACACTCCTTATTAACACACGCCTTTTTCTCTCCCTCTTAACACACACATCCGTTTTTTACACCTATGCATCAACAAACCTAACATAATCTCTCCTTTCAATATATTTCCCCATAACAAACAGCATAAAACATTCTTATATATATTAAACCTTTTTTTCTTCTTCTTTAACACACAAACACTAGGTAAATCTCTCCTTTCAATATATTTTCCCTATAAAGAGCACCACAAATCATCATTCACTATACCAATGTTAAGTAACTTTTCATTCCTTCTCTGACACACACTTCCTATTAACACACGCCTTTTTCTCTCCCTCTTAACACACACATCCGTTTTTTACACCTATGCATCAACAAAGACCTAATATAATCTCTACTTTCAATATATTTACCCATAACAAACAGATCTTCAGGTAAAACTTAACTATATAAATCACGTTTCTTTATCCCTTCTCTAACACACAAACACATTTCTCTCTCCTCTTAACACACACACATCATTTTCTTACACCTATGTATCAATAACACCTAATAATCTCTCCTTTCAATATATTTACCCATAACGAGCAGCATAAATCACCATTCACTATATATTAAGCACCTTTCTCTCTCATCATTAAACAAACAACATGCTATTTCGTCCCTAATATAACCGAATTAAATCCTTCGTTTTAATATCTCCCCATACGAGCAGCAAAAAACGTATTTCACTATATGTATTAAGCACTTTTCTCCCTTATCTTGCTTCTTCCTAACACACACAACATATTTCTCTCTCCCTCTTAACACACACACACACACACAGTTTCTCTCCCTCTTAACACACACACAGTTTTCTCTCCCTTCCCTAACACACACACACATTTTCCTCTCCCTCTTAACACACACAGTTTTTAAAACCTACGTACCAACAACATGGAAAAATAGACACACTTAACACTACACTAACTCTCCCTTAACCTCTTCACGCCCGGATCTTTCCTTGGCTATATAAAAAATCATCTGTTATGGTCTATTTTTTGTATTATGGTCAAAATGCAGTCAGGAAGCCACGCCCCCTGCCTCCCCTTCTATGCTACGGGGCAGCTGATTGGTGCATTCCTCGTATCATCACTACCCATCACAATATAGTCACTACTTAACAGCTGATTGGTGCATTGCATTCCTCGTATCATCACCACCCATCACAATATCTTCACTACTTAACAGCGGCGTGACCACTGGACAGCAATCTTCACTACAAAGGGTGACAAAATCAAAACACCCTCTGTAGTGAAGATTGCTCTGTCCAGTGGTCACGCCGCTGTTAAGTAGTGAAGATATTGTGATGGGTAGTGATGATACGAGGAATGCACCAATCAGCTGCCCCGTAGAATAGAAGGGGAGGCAGGGGGCGTGGCTTCCTGACTGCATTTTGACCATAATAAACAGAATAGACTATAGTTAGGGGTTCAAGGAAGCGTGCTGCGAGGCTGAGCGAAGAGCGCGGCTGAAAAACTCTGCGGTGACGTCTTGCCGCGTTTCACTATCTCCGTATTCTTAAACGCAATAGTATTTTTATTATTATTATTACTATTATTTGTTTTGTATCAGCATTATTATAGCACATAGCTTCCTTGAACCCCTTCACGACCAGATCTTTCCTTGGCTATATAAAAAATCGTCTGTTGTTAGCATTAAACTACGAAAAGTCACTGAATATACCAAATGAGTTAGTGGACGAGGATACTAAACAGGTCATAGCTATAAAACATTGCTTATAGTCACTAAAAATCGTCTGTAGTTAGCCATAAAACTACGAAAAGTCACTGAATATACCAAATTAGTTCGACAAGGATACTAAACAGGTCATATCTATAAAAAACATTGCTTATAGTCATTAAAAATCGTCTAATGGTACCCAAATTACAATGGAAATTACGTTCTGGGTCTCAAGGGGATAAAACTCGCGATCTATAAAGCATTGACGACAGCGATGATTGAGTGAAGTGTGTTTCTGCGACTGTTGATGAGCGTGGTTGTGATTCATCGCATGGCTGTCTGTCTGTCTGTCTGTCTAACATGGGAGTGAGACTGGTAGGAGACAGATAGGTGTGTCTGTCTACCTCTGTCTCTTTCTCTGTCCCATTCTCTCTCTCTCTGTCTCTGTCTATCTCTCTCTCTCTCTGTCTATCTTTCTCTCTCTCTGTCTAAATTTGCTCTGATCTGGTCCTTAAAAACTGTCTCACACTCTGTCTGTCTCTCTCCCTCTCTCTTTCTCTCTCTCTCTCTCTGTCTAAATTTGGTCTGATCTGGTCCTTAAAAACTGTCTCACTCTCTCTCTCTATCTGTCTAAATTTGGTCTGATCTGGAACCTTAAAAAACTGTCTCACTCTCTCTCTCTTTCTGTCTCTATCTCTCTCTCTCTCTATCTGTCTAAATTTGGTCTGATCTGGAATCTTAAAAACTGTCTCACTCTCTCTCTCTGTCTCTGTTTCAGTCTCTCTCTCTCTCTCTCTGTCTTAACTTGCTCTGATCTGCTCCCTAATAACTTACATTAATATTAAAAACACACATAAATCTTCTTGCCTATTATATATATATGTAGTATGTGTTTAACTAAATCCCTTGTTATATGTATCTTAATATACATGAATAAAAATATCATGGTCTTTTGAATATAATTGATAGTTTAGTATGGAAGCTTTGAATACACGAAGACTATAGTATGCCAGTATGGTATTATAGTATGGTATTATTGAAGATTATAGTTATAGTATATTATAGTATGAAGTGCCTTTTATAATTTTAGTGATGAAATATTTAGTGTTTTTGAGGAGAAAATTCGTCTTTCTGAGCGATTTATATACGATAAAACCGCGTCTCTCTATTGCACACACACACACACACACACACACACACACACACACACACACACACACACGACACACACACCCACACACACACCACAACAATCCTTTCACAATATAGTTCAAAAATATATCCACCAATAAACATTCTTGAGCTATATCCTTCCATATCCTTTTATCCTTCCTTCCTTCATATCCTACAGACATCCTTCATTCCTTCTTTCCCCTCCTACTATCCTTCCTTCCTTCTTTCATATCCTACAGACATCCATCCTTTCTTCTTTCACATCCTACAGACATCCTACTATCCTTCCTTCCTTCTTTCATATCCTACAGACATCCTTCTATCCTTCCTTCCTTCTTTCATATCCTACAGACATCCTTCTATCCTTCCTTCCTTCTTTCACATCCTACAGACATCCTTCTATCCTTCCTTCCTTCTTTCATATCCTACAGACATCCTTTCTTCCTTCTATCATATCCTACAGACATCCTTCCTTCCTTCTATCATATCCTACAGACATCCTTCCTTCCTTCTATCATATCCTACAGACATCCTTCCTTCCTTCTATCATATCCTACAGACATCCTTCCTTCCTTCTATCATATCCTACAGACATCCTTCCTTCCTTCTATCATATCCTACAGACATCCTTCCTTCCTTCTTTCATATCCTACAGACATCCTTCCTTCCTTCTTTCACATCCTTCTATCCTTCCTTCACATCCTAGACACAAAAATCCTTCAGCATCCTTCACAGATTCCCAAAAAGCTTAATAAATATCCTATAGGACTTCGATTAACCTCAAACAATCCTTAAATAATCGCATAGGACAGTAATACATCCGTCAAGCTATACAGTATCCTTGAGTCATCCTTAAGAGTCCTTCACAGGGTCCTTCACTCCTTCACGCATCCTACAGGAGTCACACAAGATCCTAAAAGTCCCAAAGGATTACTAAATTTCCTATACCTTCAGAATCCTTCAGTTTTCATAGGTTATCCAGCAATCTTATAGGTCCTTCAGGTATCCTTCAGAGTCCTATACACGGTTAGAAGTCCTTCAACACATAGGACTCTATACCTAGTCCTTACTCAAGTCCTACAGCCATCATAAGGACCTATCACGAGTCCTTAAATTTCCTAAAACATCAGAATTCCTCGGTTTTCATAGGATATCCGGCAATCATAGGTCCTTCAGAGTCCTTCAATGCATAGGACTCCATACCTAGTCCTTACTCAAGTCCTACAGCCATCATAAGCATCGATCATGAGTCCTATAACCTTGAAATGCACTGAGCAATCCTTCAAAATCAGGAACTACCACGTGTAGGTCTCACAGCCTCTTGTAGCTTCCTTATTTTCTTATTCTCAGACGTCCTACACAGCTTTCAACATCCTTCCTGTACATGGGAGTCCTTCATAGGCAGTCCTTGGGTCCCAGTGTAGGATAGGAGGAGTCACAGAGGTCCTATGTAAAGGCTGGGGAGTCCTTTTTATCCTACGTTACAAGTGCATCCTTCTGTCCTGGCCTCTTGTCGCACGTAATCAGCACATTGAATTTTCTCTCGATCGGATTGGTCGATTTTCTGGCTTTTAGCTGCCTGTGTGTGTGTGTGTGTGTGTGTGTGTGTGTGTGTGTGTGTGCGTGTGTGTGTGTGTAGTAGGGACAGTCAGGGATAGCCAGGGACAGAGGGACAAAGGTGTTAGGGACATATTCAAAACACTTCCCTTACGCATAAACAAGCTATCACTGGGTAATGGTTAGTTCATTACTATTATTACTATTAGTTAGTTATATACTATTAGTTCTATTAGTCTATTAGTACTATATTACTACTCCTCAAATACTATTACTATGACTACTATATCTAACTACTCTAATACTATAACTACAGGTGACTATAGTGTTAATGCAAGCCCTCCTTCCCCCTACACTGAGGTGGCAACAATAATATTTTTCTTTCTGAATTATAAACTTATATATTTACTATAACGCGTTCAGCTCACAACTTGTTTCTCACACAGCCACACTTACCCATCAAAAGTTATTGTAAATGGATGGATCTACAATTGTATCCCCGGCATTTCCAATTATCTAGCAAATTTTTTTTTCTTCGGATTTCTGGCTGCTTGTAAATATTTCAAAATTGACGAAAATCAGGTTTTTGTTATTTTTGCCGCAAAACTGTGAGTCGTAAGAAAACTTATCGAAGTAGCAAAGGTTCATCTTGAAGCGTTCTACATGATGCAGTAATCGGTTGTTCAAAACACCTCATGCTTGTCGAGAAAATTGAAATTTTGTATAAATGTACGAAAATGTTATTTATTCGGTTATTTATCAATCAATATTGTTTTGCTTAACGCCAAACGCTAGCCCTTGCTCTACTTCATATTTACATATATAAATGTTGCATCTATCTGCCATAGTTTTTTAGTTATTGAGAAAAACGTGATTTTGAAAAAAAATCAAGGCATACCCCTTGCAAAATTTGCCAAAATTTTCGAAAAATAGATTTGCTTGAAATTGAGTTCCTAGCAGTTATCGGGCATGCTGAACACGAATCTGGAGTCAGTTTTCAGTTACAATGATTAGAAGTCCCTATTTCAGCCAATTCACAATGACATGACACTTCCAGATATTCCTTAAAAACCACAAATTAGACAAAACTTACTACAAGACATAAAAATATGATAGGCATTGCTAAATAATATATAATACATGATAGGAATTGCCAGATTAATCATTACTTCAATACAATGATTAGTATTAGTAATGACAACACTACATCAGCTTCTACTATCAACGCCTTACTACTACCTTCGACCATTTCTACCTTGACTAACATTCTCCCTCTCTCTCTCTCCCCCCCCTCACCTGGCCACGGCGAGGAAGGCCACACACACACACACACACCTGGCCACAGCGAGGAAGGCCACACACACACACACCCACACACACACCTGGCCACGGCGAGGAAGGCCAGGTCCACGTTGAGTCCCGTCTTGGCCGAGGTTTCCATGAAGGCCACGTTGTACTCCCGGGCCAGACGCTCCCCGTCCTCGCGCCGCACCACCCTGTCGCCATTCACGTCACACTTGTTGCCTGCCAGGGGAAAGGATGATATGAGACACAGTGATAGGGAGTGTTGTGTGTGCAAACATACACACACACACCTGGCAGGTTTATTGGTGCGTACACACACACACACACCAATAAACCCGCCAGATTTCTCGTTAGCCGCTGGATGGTGGATTTCCCCGCCGTCACCTGCGTCGCTTTTCAGGCCTTGTTTCTTATTTATGCAGCTGAAACTATAGTGTTGGCAGTGTTAGAGGCTTGTCCAGGGCCTCACGTCACAGGTATGAACAGGTAGGACTGGTATAAACAGGTGGGACAAGTATGAACAGGTAGGACTGGTATAAACAGGTGGGACAGGTATGAACAGGTAGGACAGGTATAAACAGGTAGGACTGGTATAAACAGGTGGGACAGGTATAAACAGGTGGGACAGGTATGAACAGGTAGGACTGGTATAAACAGGTGGGACAGGTATGAACAGGTAGGACTGGTATAAACAGGTGGGACAGGTATGAACAGGTAGGACTGGTATAAACAGGTGGGACAACTATGAACAGGAAGGACAACAGGTAGGATAAACAGGAGACGTAAAAATAAAAAATAAAATCCCTGACCCCCTTGACCCCCTCTTACACACACACACACACACACACTTGACCCCCCAAGGTGCCCCCGCCCCTCCGCTTGACCCCCCCAGTGTGCCCCCGCCCCTGAGCCTCACCTATGAGCATGATGACCACGTCGTCTTGGGCGTACTCGTGGACCTCGCCCAGCCACGCCCGCGTGTTGTCGTAGCTATTCTTGTTCATCACGTCGTACAGCAACAACAATGCTGCAAGGACAACACGACCATTAACAACAATGCTGCAAGGACAACACGACCATTAACAACAATGCTGCAAGGACAACACGAACATTAACAACAATGCTGCAAGGACAACACGAACATTAACAACAATGCTGCAAGGACAACACGAACAATAACAACAATGCTGCAAGGACAACACGCACAATAACAACAATGCTGCAAGGACAACACGCACAATAACAACAATGCTGCAAGGACACCCCCCCCAACAAAAAACAACCGCCACGCACAATAACAACAATGCTGCAAGGACAACACGAACAATAACAACAATGCTGCAAGGACAACACGCACAATAACAACAATGCTGCAAGGACAACACGAACAATAACAACAATGCTGCAAGGACAACACGCACAATAACAACAATGCTGCAAGGACAACACGAACAATTAACAACAATGCTGCAAGGAAAAACCGAACAATAACAACAATGCTGCAAGGACAACACGAACAATAACAAAAAATGCTGCAAGGACAACACCCAACAATAACAACAATGCTGCAAGGACAACACGAACAATAACAACAATGCTGCAAGGACAAACCGACAATAACAACAATGCTGCAAGGACAACACGAACAATAACAACAATGCTGCAAGGACAACACGAACAATAACAACAATGCTGCAAGGACAACACGAACAATAACAACAATGCTGCAAGGACAACACGAACAATAACAACAATGCTGCAAGGACAACACGAACAATAACAAACAATGCTGCAAGGACAACACGAACAATAAAACAACAATGCTGCAAGGACAACACGAACATTAACAACAATGCTGCAAGGACAACACGAACAATAACAACAATGCTGCAAGGACAACACGAACAATAACAACAATGCTGCAAGGACAACACGAACAATAACAACAATGCTGCAAGGACAACACGAACATTAACAACAATGCTGCAAGGACAACACGAACAATAACAACAATGCTGCAAGGACAACACGAACAATAACAACAATGCTGCAAGGACAACACGAACAATAACAACAATGCTGCACGGACAACACGAACAATAACAACAATGCTGCAAGGACAACACGAACATTAACAACAATGCTGCAAGGACAACACGCACAATAACAACAATGCTGCAAGGACAACACGAACAATAACAACAATGCTGCAAGAACACGAACATTAAAAACAACGCTGCAAGGAC
>JACEEZ010016069.1:330000-333581 GCA_016584305.1 Chionoecetes opilio
CGAATATTCCAGTAGAGGATAGAGAGTGTGATGAGATAAGCGGGTGATAATAGTTAGGATGACAGTTTCTGGTATTGAGGAGTTAGGAGTATCAGAGATATGAGCTGTGAGGTAAGGAGCGGGGGCGCTGTGCTGAGTTCCTACCCGTGTGGTGTCTACAGGAAAGTGGATGATAACAGATCCTGCCGGCGGGATGGTTTCTGTGGAGATGCTGAACGCCACACTCTGTTTTGGTTAAATGTTCGTCGCAAGACAGACAGACACACCCAAAACAGGTACTCAGTGAATGCTTACATACAGGTAGATATTTCCTGAAGCCTCATTCTGCTTGAACTTGCGTTTATTCATGAAAAGACGATTTTTAAAGATTGAGTTTTCAAATATTCAATTGTTTTGCCAATATTTTCACCAAGTGCAGACAAATAAAATGATAAACTATATTTATTATTAAGAACTGTTTCAGTTGTTGTATTGAAGGGTCATTCTGATGTCCCAAAGAAGTACAGAGAATTTACGGTAAATGATAGATCCTTCAGCCTGAAAGTGCTGAGGATGTGAGATGCGCGAGGGACATCTGGCGGCTTAGCTTTGAAAACTCCCCATTATAAACTTACATATTTACGATAACGCGTTCAGCTCACAACTTGTTTCTCACACAGCAACACTTACCCATCAAAAGTCATTGTTAATGGATAGATCTACAATTATATCCCCGGCATTTCCAATTAATTATCTAGCGAAAAAAATATTTTCGAATTTCTGGTTGCTCAAAAATATTCCAAAATTTGTTGAAAATCAGGTTTTTGTTATTTTGCCGCAAAAATATGAGTCGTAAGAAAACTTATGGAAGTAACAAAGGTTCATCTTGAGGTGTTCTACATGACGCAGTAATCAGCTGTTCAAAACACCTCATGGTTGTCGAGCAAATAGAAATTTTGTATAAATGTACGAAAATGCAATTATTTCGGTTATTTATCGATAAATATTTTTTTGCTTAACGCCAAATGATAGCCCTTGCTCTACTCCATATTTACATATCTAAATGTTGCCTGTATCTGCCGTAGTTATTTAGTTATTGACAAAAACGTGATTAAAAAAAAAAATCAAGGCATACACCTTGCAAAATGTGCAATTTTTTTTGAAAAATAGATTTGATTGAAAATGAGTTCCTAGCAGTTATCGGCAGCTGAACACGATCTGGAGTCAGTTTTTTAGTTACAAATTAAGAAGTCCTATTTCAGCCAATTCACAATGGGCATGATACTTAAAAACATTTTAAAACAAATTAGACAAAACTTACTACAAGAATACAATATGAAGGCATTGCTAGATTATCATATTCAACTAACATCTATTAGTTTCGATAGTAGTAGTATATATATAATTGAGACCCCCATTTTCAAAGACTATAAAATTGGAATATATATGCAATCCCTATTTAATCCCCCAGAATTTAGGCTTACCCGTCTTCCCTCCTGTACTTCTTTCCCCCTGCTCCTTGCTCTTCTCTTTTCTCTCTCTCTCTCTCTCACCTTTTACTCTCAAACTTCCTCTTTCTCTCTCTCTCTTTAACCCTCTCTTCTTCAGCACTTAATTTCTCCTACTTCCTCTTCCTCTCCTTTCACAAAACCCTTAATTTCCCCCCTCCTTCCTCTTTCCCCCTACCTCCTCCTCCCTTCCACCTTCCCCCTCTTCCTCTTCCCTCCAAAAGTTTTCCACCATCATTAACGGGGCCTCCTGCCTCCCCCCTTATTACCTCCTCTTTTCCATCCCTTTTACGACGGGGCCCGATGATGCTCCTCCGAAAGCCCAGCAAACTCCCCCCCCCTTCAACCTCCCTTTTCACACCATTTCCAAACACACATACATACCAACTACAACATACCTACCCCACAAACTTAAGGGAACCATAACAACAGCTTAACTTCCTCCAAAAAATCATCATCTATATTCGAACATTCGGCCACTCCCGGGTTTAAAAACCCATCCCTACCTTCCCTAAACTAGTGTAGTTATAAAAAAAAAAACTATCTTTTTCCTTTAACTCCAAATCCGACCCCCCCCTCCACCCTACCCCAACTCTAAAACTTTCCCACTCCCCTCCTTAAAAAATTTTCCTTCCGTCCCTAAAAAAAAAAAAAAAAAAACAACAAAGAAACCCCCTCATAACCACTTACCACACTAAACCCCAAACCACAAACCCAAACCCCAACCACACACACTACCCACACACCCACACTACCACCACAACACTACCAACAAAACTCAACTAAAAAAAACCCCAAATAACCCCACAAAAAATAAAACAAAAAAAAAAAAAATAAAAACCACCACACCCCAACACACCCTTTGCCAACGTTTAAAAAAAAAAAAAAACCACCACCAAACCACAAAACCCCTTGGGCTTCCGAAATATAAAAAAACAAAAAAAAAAAACCCTACAACAAATACCACCAACCCTACCCCAACCACTCACCCCACACCACTTTCCACAAAAACCACAACCACTTTTAAAAAATGGGCTTCTTAAAAAAAAAAAAAAACCCAACCACAAATTCAAAACCCCACCAAAAACCAACCACCAACCACTTCCTCATAAATTCCCAAAAAACACTACCAAACCACTACCACCACCACTCCCCAACCTAAACCACCACAAAACCCCCTCATAACCACTAACCTCAACGCCACACACTATCCACCAAAAAAAAAAAAAATAAAAAAACACACCAACCAACCACAACCACAACATGGTCTCTGGGACAAACACTACCACACAACCACAACCACTGGTCTCTGGCACAACACAAAACCCAAACCCCCCCAAACACTTCCCAAAACTGGGCTCTGCCAAACACTCCACCACACCACAACCACTGGTCTCTGCGCAAACACTACCACCACAACCACAACCACTGGTCTCTGCGCAAACACTACCACCACAACCACAACCACTGGTCTCTGCCAAACTACACCAACCAACCACAACCATGGTTCTCGCAAAAATACCCCACAACCCCTTCTCACAAAACTCTGCCGCAAACCTTCCACCAAACCACACCACTGCTCCATAACCTGGTCTCTGCAAACCCACCAAACCCCAACCACCAACCAAACTGGTTTTTGCAAAACTCCCCAAAAAAAACCACCCCCGCCATTGGTCTCTGCCAAACCTTCACCCCAAACACCCTCCCAAACACTACCCCCACAAACCTTCCCCAACACACACCACCCCAAACTGGTCTCTGCCATAAACCCAAATACTCCAAAACACCCCCCCAAACCTGTCTCTGCCAAACACTACCACCACAACCAACCCATGGTCTCTGGGAAAACTCCCCACCAAAACCAGCTCATAAACCCCTTCCCAAAAAACCACCCCCCAAAACTGGTCTCGCAAACTCCCCAACACAAACCCCCAAAACCCAAAACCGGTCCCCTGTAACTTCTCCACCCCTACCACCACAACCCACACCACTGGTCTCTGCTAAACTGGTCCTCTGCCAAACATACCCCTCTTTTCAACCACAATTTTTCTTCACAAAAATAAAAAAAAATCCCTTCTCCACAAACCTACCAAC
>JACEEZ010016070.1:0-5000 GCA_016584305.1 Chionoecetes opilio
TATGAAAAGTAATTTTTTTTTTTTTTTTTTTGTTTTTAAAAAAAAAAGTTTTTTTTTTTTTTTTTTTTTTTTAAAAAAATTTAATTTTTTGTTTGGTTGATGGTGGGATTTTTTGATGGAAGGTGGATCCCCGAAATATCTTCCCCTCCCCTTCTTTTTTTTTTTCCTCCCCTCCCCCTCTCCCTCCTCTCCTCCCCTCCTCCTCCTCCTCCTCCTCCCCTCCCCCCTCCTCCTCCTCCTCCTCCTCCCCCCCACCTTGACCCATTAAATTTTAAATTGATGCCCCCTTTCAATTTAAATATTATATCCCCCTTTTAATGTTGGTGTTTTTATATATTTCATCCTATCATTCTTCACTCGAAACTTCCCTTTCCTATTTTTCTTTAACTCAAACTCTTATAATATTTTTGCTTTCTTTTACTTCTTTTACTTATTATTTATATATTTTTTCCAAATACCCTCTCTATAATATCTCCTTTCTTTATTTCCTATCTTCCTCTCCTACTTTTCTCCTTCCCCTCCTCCTTTTTCTCCCCCCCCCCCTCTCCTCCTCCTACCCCCTTCCCCACTTACTTTTTACCTCTCCTATTTCTATTACTATAAAATTTTAATTACTACTACTACCACTACTACTCTCTCTACTACTATACTACTACTACTCTTACTACTACCTACACAAATACTACACTACCACTACTACTACCCAAACCCACACTACTACTACTACTACTAACTACTACTACTTACTACTCTAACTACAAACTCTACTACTACTACTACTCTACTATACTTACTACTACTACACACTACTACTACTACTACTACTCCCTACTACTACTACTCTACTATCTACTACACTATACTACTACTACTACTAAACTACTACTACTCAATACTACTACTACCTACTACTACTACTAACTACTACTACACTACTACTACTACAAACTACTACTACTACTCCCCTACTACACTACTACTCTACTACTACTACTACTACTACTACTTTTACACCTACTACTACACTACTACTACCACTACTACTAACTACTACTACAACCCCCTACTACTATTTACTACTACTACTATATACTACTACACTACTACTCTACTACACTACTACTACTACTTACTACTACTACAAACCCCCTACTACTATCTACTACTACTACTACTATACTACTAATACTACTACTACAAATACTACTACACACTACTACTACTCTACTACTACAACTACTACTACTATACTACCTACCACTCCTTTCTATACTACTACTACTACTACTACTACTACTACTACTAATACTACTACTATACTATACTACTACACTACTACTACTACTACTCTACTCCCACTACTATTTACTCTAAACTACTACTACTACATACTACTACTACAAATACACTACTACTCTACTACACTACTACTACTATACTACTACTACTACTACTACTACACTTACTATACACACTACTATACTACTACTCTACTACTACTACACTACTATACTACTACTACACTACTACCTACTACTACTACTACTCCCCACTACTACTACTCTACTACTACTACTACTACTACTCTACTATATACTATACACTATACACTATACTACTACTACACTGTACTACTATACTACACTCTTACTATACTACTACCACTAACTATACTACTACTAATACTCTACTACTACTACTACTACTACTACTACTACTACTAACAAATTTTTTGAACTACTACTACAAATAACTCTATACTACTACTACTAAAACAAATACTACTATATTTAAACTACACTACACTACTCTACACTACTACTACTACTATAAAACCTACTACTACTACTACTACTACTAATTACTATATACTACTACTACTCATACTACTGACTACTACTCTTACTACTACTACTACTACTACTACTACTACTACTACTACTACTACTACTACTACCCCTCTCTACTACTACTACTACATACTACTATACTCTATACTACTACTCTATACTACAAATACTATACTACTACACTAACCAATACTACACTACTACTACTACTACTACTACCACTATTTCTACTACTACAAAACTCCCAAAAAACTACAACTACTACTACTCTACAAAACCTACTACTCTACTATACTACTACCACTACTACTCTACTACTACTCTATACTACTAACTACTACTACTACTACTACTACTACTACTACTCCACTACCACTACCATACTATACTACTACTACTACTACTACTCCCCTACTACTACTACTACTACTACTACTACTAACTACTATACTACTATACTACTACTACTCCCAAACTACACTACCACACTCCCACTACTCACTACACTACCACTACTACTACTACTAACTAACACTCCCCCCCTCTACTACACTACTACTCTACACTACTACTACTCTACACTACTACTACTACTCTACTACTTACTACTACCTACTACTCTACTACCACTCCCACTCCCCACTACTCCCACTCCCATACCCACTCCCATTTACTACTACTACTCTCTACTCTTTTTACTATTTTATCTACTAAAACCCTCTACAAACTACTACTACTCCATTCTACCACTACCACACTACTACTACTACACTACTACACTAACTACTCTCTCTACTACTACTACTATACTACTATACTACTATACTACTACTCTACTACTACTCCCCTCCCACTCCACTACTACTACTACTACACTACACTACTACTGCTGCTGCTATACACAAAACTACTATACTACTACTACCACTCTACTACTACTAACTCTACAACTACTCTCTACTACTAACCACACTACTGCTGCTGCTACTACAAACTACTACTACTACTATACTCCCACACTACTACTACTCTACTACTACTACTACTACTCTCCCACACACCCGCACTATACTACTACCTACTTACTACTCTACTATACTACTATTTCTACTACTCTACTACACTCTACTCCCACTCCCATACTACACTCCACTACACTAACACTAACTACCACTACTACTACTCTTACTATTTCTACTCTATACTATTTACTACTCCCCACTACCACCCCCTACCACCCCCTACTATTACTACTATACTACTACTAACTACTACTCTATACCACTACTCCCACTTACTATACACTATCTACTACTCCCCCACTACTCACTCTACTATACTACTCCCACCACTACCACTACCCTACTACTACTACTACTACTATCCCAAAACCACTCCCTCCCACTACTATACTACTATACTATAACTAATACTACTATATACCCACTACACTACACTACCACTACTACAAACCCCCACAACTCCCACTACCACTACTACTACTACTACACACAACTTACTACTATCCCTACACACTACCACTACCACTACCACTACACACCACTACCACTACCACTACTACATACTACTACTACTACTACACCCCCACCCCACCACCACCACCACTACCACACCACTACCACTACCACTACCACTACCATACCATACACTACTACTACCACCACAACCCTACCACTACTACTACTCTACTCCCCCACTACCACTACCACTACTATACTACTACTACTACCACCACCCCACTACTACTACTACACTACTACTCTCCACACCACTACCACTACTACTACTACCTACCACCACTCCCACTACTCTACCACTCCACTACATACCACTACCACTCCCACTACCACTATACTACTACTACTATACTACTACTACTCCCACCATACCACTACCACTACTACTACTACTACTACCACCACTACCACACCACTCCCACACTCACTCTACCACCACACCCTACCCTACCACTCCACTACTCACCACCCTACCACACCACTACCCCACTACTACTACTAGTATAAAGGAAAAGGAGGTTGTTATGATCGTTAGTCACTTTTTTTGGGAATCGGTTGAGATAGGCGATGTGCCATTATTGTGGAAAAAAGGAAATGTTGTTCCCTATTTAAAAAGGAGACGAGGACTAAAGTCAAATTATCGACCCGTAGTCAACATCAGTGGTGGGTTTAAAATTTTTGGAATCTATTATTGCAAAAAAAATTAGAGAGCACTTAGATAAACATAGTTTGATAAAGATTCACAAAAAGGATTCACCAAGGGAGGTCATGTCTCCCAATTTTTGAGTTTTTTTTTAGGAAAATTTATGAGACGGCAGATTGATAAGGGTTATGTTAAATATCTGGACTTTAGTAAGGGATTTGACAAAGTACCACCGAGCGACTCTTAAATAAAGGGTTTGGGCTCATGGTATAGATGGGAAGGTTCTTCATTGGATCGAGCTTGGCTAAATAAAAGCAACAAAGGTTACAATTAATGGTTCCAAATCTGTTGGGGCTGGTGACAAGTGGGGTTTTCCCCAAAAGGGTCTTTTTGGGCCCCCTTTCTATTTTTGATTTACATCAAAGCTTGGTAGTGGGATTAGCATGATATCAGCAAGTTTTGCCCGATTACTAAGTTTGTAAGATTATTGGGTCACAGTCGAGTAAACATATTGCGGGGACTTAGTAAAAATTAAAGAGTGGGCAGTCAGATGGCAGATGGAATTTATATTGAAATGTAGCGTTATGAAAGTTGGTAAAAAACCCCGGAAAAGATACCCAAAGCAAAGTATCGCTGAAAAGATAGAAGTGAAAAAGCTTGGGGTGGGGTTTAGCCCAGACCTCCGCCCAGGAAACAAAGTATTAGGGCCCGAAATAGAGCTAATAGGTATTAGGGTTTTACAGAAGTTTAAAAAGTGAAATGGGAGTTATTCTAAGCTTTATCTGGCTCAGTCGGGTCCCTAGACTATCATTATTTTGGGGGGGTTCCCTATTACAGGATGGAATTTTGTTGTTGAAAAATGCAGAAAGGATGACCAAAAAGATACAAGGGGTGCTAAATTTTTTATGAGAGGAGATTGAAGTTATTAAATTTCACCCTCGAGAGACCGAGTAAGGGCGATCTGTAGAA
>JACEEZ010016070.1:10000-17500 GCA_016584305.1 Chionoecetes opilio
ACTAACCCCCCCTTCTTCTTCCCCCCCTTCCACAGTGTCGTGGGGTGGCCGCTCCCCTGGCAAGGCGTCACCCTTCCGAGGGCGCACCATGAAGGAGTACGAGGAGCAGTTGGCCACCCTCAAGAAGGACAACTTCGCCCTCAAGCTCCGCATTTACTTCTTGGAGGAGCGCATGGGACAGAAGTGCGACCGAGACGACAAGGACGACCTCTACCGGACCAACATTGAGCTCAAGGTACTGCTCGAGGGGGGGGAGAGAGCGAGAGAAAGAGGTATTAAGTTAAAGGTTATTGAAAGGGAAACAGTAAAGGGTAATTAAATTGACCACAGGAAAATGAGGTCAGAGGGGTCAGGTCAGGAGGAGGAGGAAGAGAGAGAGAGAGAGAGAGAGAGAGAGAGAGAGAGAGAGAGAGAGAGAGAGAGAGAGAGAGAGAGAGAGAGAGAGAGAGAGAGAGAGAGAGAGTTAATAGTCAACAACCAAAGTGCATATACAAATAAATAGAAGTGCCCAAGATGATATTTAGAGAGAGAGAAAGAGACAGAGAGACACACACACACAGACAGAGAGTATGTGTGTGTATAGTCATTCTAAACATTTCTTCACACAACCTCTCTCCAACCTCAACCTCTCGCCCTAACCCATTTTTTCTCACAACCTCACCCCTTTCCCCAACCTTCCCGCCATTGCAGGTAGAGACCGAGGCGCTGAAGCAGGAGTTGTATGACAAGCAGGAGCTGGTGCGCCAGGCCTCCACCGCCCTGGGCAGCCTGGAGCAGCAGTACCAGGAGCAGCTGAGCCAGGCACGCCAGCTGCACGTCCAGGACACACAACACCTCACCAACCAGATCCAGTCACTGCAGAAGGTAAACAACAGACAGTGACAGAGGGGAGACAGGCAGACAGAAGGGTAGAAGCAAACAGGGATTGAGAGGGTAAATTCATTTTTATTTCTATTTTTAAGGAATATTTGGAAGTATGTCATTTTGAATTGGCTGAAATAGGGACTTTTAATCATTGTAACTGAAAACTGCCCCCATATTCGTGTTCAGCATGCCCGAAAACTGCTAGGAACAAATTTTCAAGCAAATCTATTTAAAAAAAAAATATTGCAAATTTTGCAATATTTTTGTATTAATAAATTTGCATTTAAATTTGTTCCTAGCAGTTATCGGGCATGCTGAACACGAATATGGGGGCAGTTTTCAGTTACAATAATTAGAAGTCCCTATTTCAGCCAATTGGAATATCTGCAAGTATCATGTCATTGTGAATTAGCTGAAATAGGGACTTCTAATCATTGTAACTGAAAACTGACCCCATATTCGTGTTCAGCATGCCCGAAAACTGCTAGGAACTAGTTTTCATGCAAATCTATGAATAAAAATATATTTCAAAGTTTGCAAGGCATGCCCCTTGCAAAATTTGCAATATTTTTTGAAAAATAGACTTGCTTGAAAATTTGTTCCTAGCAGTTATCGGGCATGCTGAACACGAATCTGCAGTCAGTTTTCAGTTACAATGATTAGAAGTCCCTATTTCAGCCAATTCACAATGACATGATACTTCCAGATATTCCTTAAAAATCACAAATTAGACAAAACTTACTACAAGACAAAAATATGATGGGCATTGCTAGATTAATCATTACTTCAATACAACAATCAGTATTAGTATTTTCAATATTAGTATTATTAATCCCTAGTATTTGAGCCACCCATGTGATTGTCAAAGTACTTATAAAAACCTAGGAATACTATAACAATCCTGTGGGACTTCTAATACCCTCCTATGACTCCTGTAGGATGCGTGAAGGAGCGAGACAAATATAAAGACGAGGGTATAAAGACATGTGAGGGGTGCTCAAAAAGACACACTCCGAGGGTAGACGGAAGGAAGCAGACCAGACACCAAAAAACAAACACTATACCTGCATACACACACCTAAAATAAACTTCCTTCCTGTAAATAAATAAATAAAGTTCCTGGTAAATACAACATATGAAGGAGGGTACAAAGATATTAGTGGACTTACATGCCACTCTTCAAAGGTGTTTTTGTGATGGTTGTAGTTTTTATGTGGTAGTGAGGGAAGGGAGAGGAAGAATATTTTTGAAATGGGTGAATGAGAAAGAAGAAGTAGAGAAATGGGTGAGTAAGTAAAGGGCAGAACCAGGACTAGGGAAGAAGTGAAGAGAAGGAAGAAGATAGAAATAACAGAAAGGGATGATTATGTGCCTCATCTCCTTCTTTCCTCCTCCTCCTTCTCTTCCTCTTCCTTCTCCTCCTCCTCCTTCTCTTCCTCTTCCTCCTCCTCCTCCTCCTTCTCTTCCTCTTCCTTCTCCTCCTCCTCCTTCTCTTCCTCTTCCTACTCCTCCTCCTCCTTCTCCTTCTCTTCCTCTTCCTTCTCCTCCTCCTCCTCCTCCTCCTTCTCTTCCTCTTCCTTCTCCTCCTCCTCCTTCTCTTCCTCTTCCTCTTCCTTCTCCTCCTCCTCCTTCTCTTCCTCTTCCTCCTCCTCCTTCACTTCCTCTTCCTTCTCCTCCTCCTCCTTCTCTTCCTCTTCCTCCTCCTCCTCCTTCTCTTCCTCTTCCTTTCCTCCTCCTCCTTTCTTCCTCTTCCTTCTCCTCCTCCTTCTCTTCCTCTTCCTACCCTCCTCCTCCTTCTCTTCCTCTTCCTCCTCCTCCTCCTCCTTCTCTTCCTCTTCCTTCTCCTCCTGTACTTAACACAATACTTCCCCCCCCTTTCTCTCCCCCCCTTGTGCAGTGTCATGTCATTCTCCTACCTCTCTTCCTCTGCTTCTCCTCCTCCTCCTCCTCCTCTCATCATCATCATCATCATCATCATCATCATCATCATCATCATCATCATCATCATCATCATCATCCTCGAAGGGAAAGAAGAAAGGATGGAGGGTATGGTGGATGTCTACAAAGCCACTGATATTACTTGCATACACTGACTAAATAGATACACTTCCTGGTAAATGTAACATGAGTGAGGGTGCAGAGACATTAGAGGACTTCATAGCTAGTTATTAAAGGTGTTTTTTGTATGCTTTACTTACTTACAGTCTGTTTATGAATGAGTCCAACGTAGAGTCCATTCCAATCATTCACCACCCTATTGTGAACCAGTTTTTCCCTATTTCCTTTTTAAATCTACGTTTTTCCTGTTTTAATCCGTTACTTCTTGTTCTACCCTGCTGCAGGAGGTGGACGCGTACTGTGAGCAGCTGCAGGGGTCACAGGGGCGCCTCGGGGAACTGACGCAGCTGTGTGGTCTGGCATTCAACACGGAGGAGGGGGAAGCTGTCCAAACCCCTCCCGTCAACCTCATCGACCTGTCCTACTCCAACCCCTTAATGGCACAATCACCAGTGCAAGGTTAGTTACTGTCAACCTCTTAGTTATATAAATCAGCTTTACCTCTGTGGTTTATATGTGGAAGAGAGATAGGTAGATAGGTAGGAAGGAAAACAATGATTAACTCCTTCACGCCCAGATCTTTCCTTTGCTATAAAAAATTGTCTGTTAGCTATAAAATTACGAAAAGTAACTGAATATACCAAATTAGTTAGTGGACAAGGGTGCTAAACAGGTCATAGCTATAAAATATTGCTTATAGTCCCTAAAATTCATCTAATGGTACCCAAATTACAATGGAAATTACGTTCTGGGCCTCAAGGGGTTAAGATAGAATTGAATTTTCGCCTTGTTAAAAAGGATAGACTACGTATAGGTAAATACACCAGGCGCAGTGTAGTCCCGGAGTCTGTGTGTGTGTGTGAGTGTGTGTGAGGATTTAGTCTGTGGGTGTGTGTGTGTGTGTGTGTGTGTGAGGATTTAGTCTGTGGGTGTCTTGGGGCCGAGCCAAGTCACTAAGGATGCTGGAGTTTATTTTAAGATGACAAGGTCTCCATTATGCTAGTGTTTATGGAGACAAATTGCGTTGTATAAATGACTATGATTGCCTGTGTACATATTTGCCTCATTTTTTTCTTCCTTCATATTTGATTATTACTATACCATGTTATGTCCTCCCTTATAATATTTCACACCCTCATAGAAATTCTTAATGTGTTATTCAGTTTATAGGTGCTTCATACCAGGATTTTATAATTTTCATGTCATATATTTGTGTGTGTGTGTGGTGTGTGTGTTCATTTACCTAGCTGTATTTACCTACCTGTATAATGGGGCCTGAGCTATACTTGAATTATACGGGTTCAACTTAGAGAGGGTTTTCTGTATGTGTATTGTGTTAAGTTTTGTTGTGTATGTCTAACGTCGAAACAGTATTATTATTATTATTATTATTATTATTATTATTATTATTATTATTATTATTGTTATTCGCAGGGGTGTTTAGCTTGCCTGCCGATGCCCCTGATACTATAGCCCTCGAGAGGATCCAGCCTTGCCTTACTGTTGACCAAGACTTACTAGGCCATGACCACCACCACCACCACCTGGCGGAGGAGGGGAGCGAGGTGGAGCAGCTGCGGGGGCGGGTGGTGGAGCTGGAGGGGCAAGTGGAAGAGTTGGAGGAGGAGCTAGCACAGAGACAGGACACGGCAGTCATTCTGGAGGGTGACCTTGCTAACCTGAGGAAGGAGGTGAGTGTGTGTGTGTGTGTGTTAGGATTTATACTGGTTTTTTGAGAGGTGAAAAATCCTGACCCCTTGCTGCTTACTGACTGATATTTGATACCAGGAGAAGGGAATACTACGGTTCTAATAAATGTCAGCTGTATTTTATCATAGTTAACCCTATTATTAGGTAAACATAGGCATCACTTTAAGCATGAGACCTTAGGATAGAAGGGAATTTTCACCTCGTTAAAAAAAAAACATGAAGGAACTAGGTACCATGTGTAGATTTTACGGCCTTTTGTAGCTTCCTTATTTTCTTATGTTATGTATGTATGGCAGGTGGAGGAGAAAGTGGAGAAGATCGGGCAGCTGGAGGTGGAGGTGGTGGAGAAGGATCAGAAGGTGGAGGCCGCCCTGCAGCTCCACCACTCTGAGCTGGCAGCCAAGGACCACCTCATACAGAGCCTCCACCAGGACCTCCATCGCGTGAGTACCAGTTTGTGTTAGGGTAGTTTTAGGGTCACTCTAACTACTGTATGTATAGTAGTAGATTATAATTACAACTATGTATAGTAGTAGATTATAATTACAACTATGTATAGTAGTAGATTATAATTACAACTATGTATAGTAGTAGATTATAATTACAACTATGTATAGTAGTAGATTATAATTACAACTATGTATAGTAGTAGATTATAATTACAACTATGTATAGTAGTAGATTATAATGACAGTATATTTAGGCACTGACAATTAGTAGACTTTTTTCTTCTATTCTACCCTTCTTCTTTTTTCCGCCATATATTTTTATACCCTATACCCTGCATCACCACCCTACAGACTACACCACCACCCTGCACCCCTGCATCACCACCCTACACCCTGCATCACCACCCTACACCCTGCATCACCACCCTACAGACTACACCACCACCCTGCACCCCTGCATCACCACCCTACACCCTGCATCACCACCCTACAGACTACACCACCACCCTGCACCCCTACATCACCACCCTACACCCCTACTTCACCACCCTATACCCCTATGTCACCACCTACACCAATAACCTACACCCCTACATCACCACCTAGTACCTACACCTTACATCACCACCCTCACCCTACATACACCCTGCAAAACCACCACCCTACACCACCTCCTTCACCCTATTCTAGTACACCAGTTTGATGAAGAATGGTTTCCTATTCTCTATTTTTGCCATACAAGTAAGCCCATATTATATTCTAGCCTCACTTAGAACCACATCCTAGAGAAACTACCATGTGTAGGTCTCGGAGCCTCTTGTAGCTTCCTTATTTTCTTATGTTCTTATCCTCTCATTTTCTTCTGTTTCTGTTATTTTCTTATTCTCTCTTCTTATCCTCTCTTGACCCCAGGTTGAGCCAGAGATCGAGGTCAAAGTTCAGGAGATAGTTGAGCGTGACCGCATTATTGAGGAGAAGATAGAGCAGATAGAGCAGCAGAACAAGATACTGGTGGAGATACAGATCACGCTGGACGAGAAGCAGAAACAACTCGCCGACATGGAACAAAAGGTCGAAGAGGCGGAACAGAAGGTCGCCAAGCTGACGGAGGACCTGGACAAGTCGTGTAAGGTCATTCAGGTCAGTAGGGTCAAGGATCACCCAGGAAAAAAGGTCTTTTGTCTGTCCTATGTTTTTTAAGGGTTGTTTTTCTGGTATTTATGTTTTGCAGAAGTTGGTGATTTTGTAGATTTGACGCATATTTGATTTTCTCTCTTCTCTCTCTCTCTCTCTCTCTCTCTCTCTCTCTCTCTCTCTCTCTCTCTCTCTCTCTCTCTCTCTCTCTCTCTCTCTCTCTCTCTCTCTCTCTCTCTCTCTCTCTCTCTCTCTCTCTCTCTCTCTCTCTCTCTCTCTCTCTCTCTCTCTCTCTCTCTCTCTCTCTCTCTTTTTTTTTTGCACCTGGACACTAAGAAAGTTAAATGTTTGTGTGTGTGTGTGTATAAATATGTGTCAATAAGTACGTGCTACATAAGATAATACACAAGATAAGACTACTACATGCATACATAAGTACATACTACATAAGGAAACCATAAATTAGTCACAATAACTCGGCATCTACATTCCATTACATTTATATCTGAATGAAGCAGAAGGGAGAAATTGAAAAGGAGAAAAGGATAAAATATTAATCACAAGACAAAAGGAATGAAAGGAAGAAAGAGATGAATGAAGGAAGGAAGGAAGGAAGGATACCCACCAAAAATATGCATAACCCTAATAATTACCTCCCCAAAATATGCATAACCCTGATAATTACCTCCCCAAAATATGTATAACCCTGATAATTACCTCCCCAAAATATGTATAACCCTGATAATTACCTCCCCAAAATATGTATAACCCTGATAATTACCTCCCCAAAATATGTATAACCCTGATAATTACCTCCCCAAAATATGCATAACCCTGATAATTACCTCCCCAAAATATGCATAACCCTGATACTTACCTCCCCAAAATATGCATCACCCTGATAATTACCTCCCCAAAATATGCATAACCCTGATAATTACCTCCCAAAAATATGCATAACCCTGATAATTACCACCCCAAAATATGCATAACCCTGATAATTACCTCCCCAAAATATGCATAACCCTGATAATTACCTCCCAAAAATATGCATAACCCTGATACTTACCTCCCAAAAATATGCATACCCTGATAATTACCTCCCCAAAATATGCATCACCCTGATAATTACCTCTCCAAAATATGCATAACCCTGATAATTACCTCCCCAAAATATGCATCACCCTGATAATTACCTCCCCAAAATATGCATAACCCTGATAATTACCTCCCCAAAATATGCATAACCCTGATAATTACCTCCCCAAAATATGCATAACCCTGA
>JACEEZ010016070.1:22500-52836 GCA_016584305.1 Chionoecetes opilio
CCCTCCCCCACTTCTGCCCCCTCATGACCCTCACCTCCCCACCCACACACTCACACCCTCCTCCACCACCCCAGAATCTGTACCTCCACAACCCGAGTCGCCACCACTTAATGCCCCCGCCACTACGCTCACACAGGCCACGCCATGCCCACCACAGGCAGCAGGTTCCTCCCCCGCCCCCCCAACCCCTGCCTCCCCCTCCCCCCCAACCCCTGCCGCCCCCCTCCTCCTCGTGTGCAGGCATGGTTCACTCTCCCCTCCCGCACACACACTGCTGCTGCCACACCAATCTGCATTATTATCCTAGTCATTAAAGAACTTTATTTTTATTATTATTATTATTATTATTATTATTAATGAACAGTTTGTTGGCATGGCTTTACAAAACTCCGTGAATGCTTTTACTTATCTTTTTTAACCCTTTTTCTGTGTGTGTGTGTGTGTGTGTGTGTGTGTGTGTGTGTGTGTGTGTGTGTGTGTGTGTGTGTGTGTGTGTCCGTCCAATGATTCTGTCTATCTGTTATTGCTTATGAGCCTTGAATCCTTATACTACTAGTTATTTCCTAGTTTGCATGTGTTAGTTTTATGTATACGTACTATCATGAATATGCATATTTAAAAATGATTTGTTATCTAAATAAAAAGCTCAGGTTTTTAATGATTTCATGTTTTTTTATGCTTTTAATGCTTTTTAATGTTTTATGGCTTGTCATGTTTGTTATTGTTGCCTGTCTGCGCTTCTTGCTGTCTCCGTGTGTGCATGTTGTGCCGCCGTCCTGCACTGACCCATGCCTGCGTCTGTCCCGCCAATAAAACTATGAATGATCAATGCCATAGTTATGACTCCTCCTACTTGGTGTCTCCTGCCATACTGCTTTGCATTCCTGCTGCTGGGGCGTGTCTGTGTGCTGACAGGTGAGCCAATGTCTGTGTTTATGTTGTCTGTGCTGTGCCATGCCTGGTGTGGCCGGGGCTCACCCAGTGTCTCTCCGCAGCGGCTGTGGGCGGAGCTGGAGAGCCGCAAGACTGAGGCGTTGGCGGTGCAGGCGGAGCATCGGCTGTCCCTGGCCCAGGCCCACGACCGCCTCGCCCTGCTGCAGGAACACCTGGATGCTAAACTACAGGAGCTGCAGGACCAGAAGAACCTCCACACCAAGGAGACAGAGGAGCGCGAGGCAAACCTGCGGGAGAAAGCGGAGCAGGTGTGCAGACTGGAGTGTGAGGTGCAGGTGTTGCAGGGAGACATGAGCAGCAGGGAGGGCCAGCTGAAGACCAATCAGGGCGTGGTGGAGGAGCTGCAGGGTAAGCTTGCAGGAGCCAAGGCAGAGCTTCAGGCCAGGAAGAGTGAGCTGGATACCCTGCAGGAGGAGCTGAGGAAGAAGAATGCTGACATGCAGGACCTGGTGAACAGGGAGCTCTGGGAGAGGAACCGCGAGGTGGAGCGTCTGGAGGACAAGCTGGCCTGCCTGGCCACCTCCACCCGGGGCCAGCTGCAGGCCAGGGACGAGGAGGTGCTGAGGCTGAGGGCCAGGCTGGCCGAGGAGGCCGGCACGGGGAGGGCGGCGGCCGTGGCCCAGGTCACCGTGGTGGCCGGCGGGTACGGGCCGGACGCGGCCACGGTGAACCGGCCGGTGAGCCTGAGCCTGACGGAGGATGGCGGGGCGGGCGTGCAGCTGCTGCAGCGGGAGGTTAGCTTGGTGAGGGAGGAAGCCAGGGCACTCAGGCTGGAGCGCAGCGACCTCAACAACAAGCTGTCCAGCATTCAACAGCTGTATGACCAGACCCACCCGATCCAAGCCCCTCCAAGCTGCACACAGAATGCCAAGCTGGATGACAGCAGAGAGAAGAGTGAGGTGGGTGAGCAGCAGCAGCACAGGTCCGTGTCTGACTACCAGGGTCAGGTGGAGATGCTGTGTGGGGAGCTGCAGGCCACCAAGAAGAAAATAGGCCAGCAGCTGAGCGAGGTGAATGCGTGCAAGTACAGGGAAGCTCTGCGCAGACACAAACAAGAGATAGTCTCGCTCAGGAAGAGATTAGCAGACTCTCACAACGCCTGTGACTTGCTGAGGACCCGCCTGGAGGAGCTGGCGGACTTCCTGGAACGCATCCTGGAGCTGGAGGAGCAGGGACTGATCAGCCTGAGTCAGCTGTGCCCCAGTCAGCTGGCCTCCATGCACAGGAGCCTGGATGAGTCCCGGGCACTGTCCCAATCCCTGTCCCTGTCCCTCATGATAGGCGTGGACCTCTCACAGCAGGTCGACCCCACGCTGCTCTCCGCCTCATGCTGGAGCCTGGGGGAGGACACCTTCTCGGAGACTCATGAATGCCCTGCCCTGGACACACTCGGGGAGGAAGCCCTGTGGAAGTCGGTGGAGGAAGTCCAAAGGGATGTCTCAACCCATGCTGCAGGCCTGCACATGACTCTCGAAACCAAGGAGTTTGAAATCACGTCTGATGATAGTTTTTGTCTTACTGACAAGCTGGTGAAGAGCCACCAGGAGATAAAGGCACAGGCCAAGGTGATCAGTGAGCTCCAGGCAGAAGTGTCACGCCTCAGTGATCAAGCCCTTCCCCAACACCTCTGTGGCTCCTCTGCCGACCTGTCAGAGCCCCTGCCCCCCCCGCCCTTCCACCTCCTGCAGGACAGTGAGGCTTCAGTGGTTCCAGTGGAGGGCGAGCGCTGGCCTGCCTCAGACACTGGCACGGCCATCAAGGCTTCTGTCAACCACCCTGACCACCTGCAGCAGCAGCAGCAAACAGAAAAACCCAACAGCCTGGGCCTGAGCCAAGAGCAGTCGTGGGCCCCAGTCTCTCCTTCTGAAAGTGAGGCCTGGAGTGAGCCTGACAGGAACGTCTCCCTGGCCAGGATTGGCCTGGACACCAGCAGTCTGGGTGGGGGCCTGGAGCGCTCCACCTCCCGGCCCCGCCAACACCGCTCCACCGCCGCCCTCACCCTCACCTCAGAGTCTGAAGCGGAGGTCACCCTAGAGAGCTGTGTCCCGCCGCCCCTCCCCTCCCCGGTCTCCACCGGCAAGGCCTCCAAGCGGCGGTCCGACGTGGCAGAGCTGCGGCGCGTTGCCACCAAGCTGAGGGAAGTGGAGCAGCTCAACGACACGCTGAGGGCGGAACTCCACATCTACCAGACCCTCAACCAGCAGCTGCTTCCGCCGCCCCTCCACACCCGCCCCTCCACCAGCGACAAGGGCGTGGAGACCCACAGAGGGGAGACGGCCGATGCCGCCGTCGGGGCGGAGGAAGCCAGTCCTGCCCCGGGCGTGCTGACCCTCCCCGCCTCGCTGCTGGAGGACATCAGGGGGCTGCGAGGAAAGCTGGAAGAGGCCATCGTCAACAACGACCAGCTGCGGGACCAGCTGGAGTCTGCCCTCACCGCCCACCCCCAGGATGAGGCGCGGTTCCTCCACCTCACCGCTGCCATACAGGTTAATATGCCTCGCTCTCTCTTCACTCTGCCGGCCCTCATTAAGCCACACTCACTCACTCTTGCTCTCTTACTGGCACCAATTGTCATTAATTCTCAAACACATATCACAGTTAGCAGTAAATAGTTACAATAGTGGATGCCATTTTAAGGAACCTTTATTGGCCCTGTAACTGTAATGTGGTAGTTGTCTCTATTTCTTTGTTTATGTTTTGTAAGTATTCATATAAACTGTGTTGATGTATGTGTGTGTTGATGTATGTGTGTGTTGATGTGTGTGTGTGTTGATGTATGTGTGTGTTGATGTGTGTGTGTGTTGATGTTTATGTGTGTTGATGTTTGTATGTGTTGGTAGTTGTGGTGTTGGTAGTTGATTAGAATCTTTGAGGTGTTTAACGAGTGAGTTGCCTTTGGGAGTATGTTCACCTAGCGTGTCGGGACTTGTCTCGATATAATGTATTATATTCAAATAAGTTTAAATCTCAAAGCTGATCTGAAGAGCGGGTTTCTTGTACATTGTTAAATCTGAGGATGTAGGATTATCTTGGGATTTTTTTGTCTTTTTTGGTATTTTGGGGATTTTTTGGGATTATCTTGGATTTTTTGGTATTTTGGAGGATTTATTTATTTAAGAGTCGGGCGGAGGTGTAGCTATTGACCATTGACCCTTGACCCGTGCCCTTCAGACTTCCCAAGAGGAACAGCGAGAGGCCCGGGAGAAGCTTCAGGCCTCCCAGATAACTCTGCGAGAACAGGAGGAAAGATGCCAGCAGCTGCATCACAAACTACAGCAGTGTGAGGCTCAGCTAACGCAGCAGCAACAGCAGTTAGAAGCATCACAACAGCAGGCCACAGCAGCTAGTATTGCAACCTCTCACACATTGCAGGAGAAGGAATCAGCTGTTAAGGAACAAGCAGTGCAGCTGAGGGAAAGAGAACAAGAAGTGAAGCAGCTGCAGGGCAAAGTGGTTCAGCTGCAGGAGGAAGTTAGTAAGGTAGGAAGGATGCAGGAGGAGTTGCAGGTACAGGAGGCACGCTTACTAGAGGTCAATAAAGAGAGACTAACTCTAGTGGGGGAGCGAGCCAAGCTTCAGGCCCAGCTGGTCTCTGCCTCCGCTCAAGCCCGCCTTCAGGAGCCCAACACCTCCCTGCTGCAGGAGTTGAAGGCTGGCCGATGCACTGTTGCCACTCTCCAGAAGGAACGAGAGGTGCTGGTGGTTGATAAGGAGGCGCTGGAGAAGGGGAGCCAAGTGTTGCGTGATGAGGTGGCTTCCCTGCAGGCCACCGTCACCCACCTCAAGGCGCGCCACACCCACGCTGCAACACCCGCACCGCAACACCCACACGGGGACACCCAGCACCACCCTCAAGACCCACACGGGGACCAGTCTGAGCACCACGCTAACGACAGCAGTCAGTGGTCCGGGAGGCAGACACCGCTGAGGACGAACAGCAGTGCCAGGATGAGCAACACAAGTCTTTGGTGAGACAGCTGGCAGCACAGTTGGAAGCTGAGAGACAGCTGACCACCAACTTGCAGCTGCAGCTCAAGACCTTCAGAGCCACGGGTGCTGCCTCCCCCACCGCCGCCACCACAGCCACGTCCACCACACACTGTCATCACTGTGAGTACTCTAATGCTCTAGTCCTTTCCGATTTTTGCAATACAATTCCGTGCTTTGTAATATATACGGTAGCCAGAGGGCTGAGCCGGGCCATATATCTCGGCCCAGACTGTTGTCATGCCTGGTAGTTATTGATGAATCAGGTCAGCACTATTGAGTGGGTTCCTCTTGCTTCCCTCAGCCGTGGTGGAGGCCATCAGCTCGCCAGAGAGCGTCACCAGCATCGAGTACTACCCCCAGCCCCTGCCAGACCCCAGCAGTCCGTGGCGGCACCCCAGCCCCACCCCGGCCCCGGCAGCCCCCCAGCGGGAGCGCCGGTCCTCGAGCAGCGGGCGGCGGCGGGAGCGGGAGTCCTCGGGGCGCCGGTGTCCTCACGCTGGTCTGAGAATAAAGAGAACATATTTGTGTCGTCCACCCTCACCACTGCCACCACCTCCTCCTCCAATACTAAGAGGAGCAGACTGTCCCACAACAGGGAGAGTCAAACTAGCCTCCTGATGCCCCCCAACCACCGCCACCACTCTGAGGAGGACATGGATGGGGGCACAACCTCAGGGGAGTCACCCGACCTGGGCATTGGCTCAGACCACCACTTCTCCAGCCTGGAGCGCGCCACCACACAACACCACCGTGCTCCCATCACCGCTCGCCTCAGTCGCACTGCACCTCTGCCAACACCGAATGCGCTGTGCTCAGAACCCCGTAAGTCACAATCTCTATTTTTTTTATTTTTTTTTTTTTTTTTTTTTTATATCATCTGAACTTTACAGACCCTTTGATAAGCTTGTCACTTGAAACACGACCGAGCACTCTAATAATAATATAAGAAAGCAACATTTTCTTATCCAGCTTCTAGAATCATTCCATTCAGTCATCCAATGCTTGAATCTGCCTTTCTGATTGTTCCTACAAAACAAAGCTGAGCTAAGCTAACCTTTGCTGTGCCAAGAAGCTGATGGAGTTAAGAAGACAGGCCCTACTCTTACTAGAACCTGAATGGCACGGCCCTACTCTTACTAGAACCTGAATGGCACGGCACTACTCTTACTACATAGATGGGGAAATAGTCCAAAGGATGTGCTTGTATAAGTATGAATGATGTGGTGGAGGATGTGGCCACCAAGGACTGGCTGGTGGAGGGGGGTTGGCTAATGGTGCAGAGTGAGGACCACAGCTGGGCACTAAATACATTGAATGTATTTAAATACTAAATACTAAATACATGGGAGAAATTTATTTAAATACCAAATACAATACATTTTACGAATGTATTTAAATGCTAAATATTAAATACATCAATTATATTTAAATACATTTTAAATACTACACACTATTTCAGAAATTCTAGAAATGTCCGAAAAAAATGGATTTCCTTAGGATTTCCTTAGCTTTTGCGTTTTCTTAGAAATTTCCACTGTAACATCAGGGTTGCCAGATAGTTGGGCGGGTTTATGGCCAAATTAACTGATTAAAAAGTATTTGCATTTTTATATTATGAGTATTTAAATACAATGTATTTAAATACATGAAAACCAATGTATTTATAAATACAGGTCTAAATACACAAATGTAGTATTTAAATACAAATGTATTTAAGTGCTGCCCAGCTGTGGTGAGGACTAACCCTTAGGGGAGTGAGTGGTAGCGCTAAGAGGGAAGGAACCTCTCTTGTTGTTGCTTGCCTCCTCCTGTATGTAGTGTTCCCAGGCTTATACTTGACGTGCTGTTGGCCTATAGCTCACCTCCTTCTCTGCCCTCAGCCCCCTCCAGCCTCCGGGACCCCTGCAGTGAGTACCAAGCGTTGCTCTATCACTGCCTCCTACATTAAAGGATCCAGATGTTTGATGAGGAACATACAGCAGCCTTTCCATGATCACAAAGATTATTCAAAGTTCCATTCAGTACACATTACCCGAGTTGGTGTTTCAGGAGAAAGTTTTAGTCATTGTTCTGAACTGAAGAAGTAAAGGAGGACTGTACACTCAGCTATGGACAGCTATCTGGACTCTTTGTGTGCCTGCCTGACGTGTTCCTTTTCTTTGCCTGTGGTGTGTTGAGGCATATGACAGTTATGACACCCTTGCTACACACCACTCTTTGCCTGTGGCGTGTTGAGGCATATGACAGTTATGACACCCTTGCTACACACCACTCTTTGCCTGTGGTGTGTTGAGACATATGACAGTTATGACACCCTTGCTACACACCACTCTTTGCCTGTCGTGTGTTGAGGCATATGACAGTTATGACACCCTTGCTACACACCACTCTTTGCCTATGGTGTGTTGAGGCATATGACAGTTATGACACCCTTGCTACACACCACTCTTTGCCTGTGGTGTGTTGAGACATAGGACAGTTATGACACCCTTGCTACACACCACTCTTTGCCTATGGTGTGTTGAGGCATATAACAGTTATGACACCCTTGCTACACACCACTCTTTGCCTGTGGTGTGTTGAGACATATGATACCCTTGCTTCTCACCGCGGTAATGCACGAACACCTTTACTCCTCATCACACTCATCGTTACAATGTCTTGCCTCTCAAGTCTTCCCTTTGGTTCGTGGGCTTGAAGTAACACAAACTGTACGGGACTCACGCAAATCACATGTCTTGCTTGATTTCTTTCAGTCTTTAGCAAATTGCAAATAGCTGCCATGATCATAATTGCATGATACATCAAAGAATTTATGTTGAGAAAACACAAAACAGCGCTGTGTGGCAAGTACTCACTAATCACACACCACAGTACAAGTGTGCTTTCTACTCACAATCTATTCTTGCACTCATATTTGAGGCGCTTATTTCAGAAAGTGGATAAGCGCCACCAATAAAAAACTAAGAAAATGGCTTCAAAATGTTTCAATGTTCAAAAGATATGACATTTTGAACATTGAAACATTTTGAAGCCATTTTCTTTGTTTTTTTATTGATGGCGCTTATCGACTTTCTGAAAAAAGCGCCTCATTTACTACTACCCATCATACCTTAGTCAACAGGAATGTTCATCAAGTATGTATCTCCGTATAGTTGCTGACTGCAAGACAGAAGCCTAAACCTTACCCTTCTCATGTTTCATTCAGTAGTATGCCTAGTGTGGTCACCCTAGCACTGCCCTCCATCAGTGTGCATCACCCCATCCTGTGTCAGACATGTGTGATCTAAGCACAGTGTTGTGGTGGTCTGTGTGTATTATGTTCTGCCATGGTCAATAAAACTATCTATCTATCTGTTGCAGATCACAGCGCCCTGATGGTGGAGAACCAGCAGCTGCGTGAGGAAAGCGTGAGCCTCAAGACCCGCCTCACCTCCACCGAGGAGACCCTGAAGGAGGCGGTGGAGCGGCTGTCCCGGTCCAACCAGCGCAAGGAGACCATGGAGCGGGCCATCTGCAAGCAGCTGCACAAGACCCATGATGTGCTCAAGAAGGCAAAGTCACACTTGAAACAGGCCAATCCTCTGCCTCAGTAAACTGACTTCCCATCCAATGCTGCCCTTGATCCAGGTCACCGTGAGGCAGACACCCAGGGAGCTGTGAGGAGGTCGACACCCAGTGAGCGGCCTCATCAGGAATGACCTCAGCCCGTGCCAAAATGTTTGTGCAGACGTGATCAAAACTATGTGCGAGGCGGTTATTTTTTAATGTCTACTGATTAAGAACGTGAACAAGTACAAGGGTCTGCACAGAACTGAACACTGCTGTAGGACTGAACACCTGTGTCCCTGCCACGCTGGTATGTCTGGACAGTCTTGTGGTGTGTTTGGATTTCAATCAGTCAATCAGAAGTCATCAGCATACATTGTTAAATCCTGTGTGATAATCCATGGCATGAATGTCGTGCCTCCTGGCTGCCCCGTGGAGTGCCAAGGGGCAGCAGCAATATTTAAGGTGGTTCCTCAGGGTAAAATATCCCTGACAAGGAACACTACCTCTTAGGTCCTCTTCTGTGATTGCACCAGCTCATACCAGGCTTTAGCTACATCTCTAAGGGTTGTTCTGTACTGGACTAAGGGTCGCATGCTTTGCACGTGTTGGGCGAGTGTTGACCGAGGCTGCCATTTCCCGTAGACATTCCAGCGACGTCCTTCGTAGCACCGCGATGCTACCCTGACCCTTCCTCCCTCACACTGTATCCCCGATGCCGTCCGTCTCTCTCGGGAGGAACCACGAGACATCCACTCGCCGGGACGTCGAGAGAATCTTGGTTGCCGTCCAGCCGGTTGGTCAGGTTGGTTGGGGTCGGCTTGTGATGCCCTGGCCTGCGCGGTGCTGCCGGTAGGGACTGGGCCAGCCTGCGGGGTCTGTCCGTGACCTGTGCGAGGCTGGTGGGATGACCTGTCGCCCCACACACCCAAGGGTCCTCATCAAGCAAGAGCCCTCGAGGGTCTGCCCGTCACAAGACCCTTAACCAACAGTCATCTTCCTCCCGCCACCTACAACTACTACTACAGCCAACACTCCCACTGCTGCTGCTTCCTTCCCGCTGTTACTCTTGCCTCCTAGTGCTGGTGATATCCGAGTCGTCGTAAAGGTTGAACTATGAAATCCAAATCATGACTCGTTGCTTGTCATAAGTGCACCTTATTTCAAACACAAGCCAGATAAAAAAGAAATCAAAGGAAAGTTGAGCTGGTTGAGTTACATTGTTGTATTGTATGTAGTGTGTAAGATACTGGCAACGGCAGTCAACACTCGCCAACACGATGACAAGAAGACTATCGTGGGTGTAAAAAGGTTACTATAAGAAAGAAGATTGGTTGCTTCAAGGATTGATCTGTATATTTTAGCGCATCAGCCACACTCCTGTAAATTTATCTTATCTGTACAGTGTCATTGAGAGTGTATATATTTTATACCAATGTGGCTGTCTTCCAGAACTGAGTGGTCGGTACAAAGTAAGATAGAGAGGTAAGATAAGTTCAAGAGCCGTACGTGTGTTGGTGAAAAGGATAAAGAATATAAGAGATAAACATAAAGATACATAATAAAGAGAACCTGTTTCCTGCAGCCTGTTCCTTATCCTGAAGGCTGTCGGTCCCGCAGTGAAGACAACATGGACAGCACGGCAAAGGAACGGTCTCGGTCATGTATTTTTGTGGGGATTTTCAACAAGGTAACAATGAAGAGAACCTGTTTCCTGTAGCTTGTTCTTTATCCTGAAGGCTGACAGTCCCGCAGTGAAGACAAGGATAGCACGGCATAGGAACGGTCTCAGTCGTGTACTTTTGTGGGGGCAGTGGGGATTTTCAACAAGGTAACGATCCTAACCACCCCGGCAGTTACCAAAAACACAAGAAACTTTCCAAATACACTTCCACCACAGCTAATCATCCCATTACAAGCACGGCTGTCGGTCCCAGAGGCATATTCCAGTTTTCTTGGAACAGTATGTCGCGTTTACTCTAACACGTCAGGTTAGGTTACGTTTCCTGGACTCTCACTGGTAACTTTGTGGGAATCTCAATGAGGTTATTTTCGAGACAATCCCATGGTTAGTTTCGGAGCTACAGCCAAGCGTCTTCACTCAGAAACCACATAGTACTCGCATAGAGTTGGGGAATATACGTCCTGCAGTGAAGACAATTTAAAGACGTCACGGCATAGGAACGGTCTCGGTGGTGTACTTTTGTTAACGGATTTTCAACAAGGTAACTATCCTAACCACTCGGCAGATACTAATAACACAAGAAGCTTTCCAAATACACGTCCACCACAGCTAATCATCCCATTACAAGCAGAATTAAGGGAGGTTATGATGAAGGGTTTAATGCACGCGTCATCAACAGAACTGACAGTGTATCAAATTTCCATGTAGAGTCAATACCGTCGGAAATCAAAGGAGGAAAGATTGCTCAGTTAAGGCGGTCCCAATACACATTATTCATAAAAACATAAGAAAATAAGGAAGCTACAAGAGGCCGCAAGACCGTATTCAAGGTTTAGTTGTGTCAAGGTGGTGGCTATATGTGGAGAACTGGTTTTTCAAGGGTGTGTGTGAGGGAGGGAAGGAAGGAGTGTGGGTGGGTAGCAGTATTGCCATCCATATAAGAAAATAAGGAAGCTACAAGAGGCCACGAGACCTACACGTGGTAGTTCCTGTTTTTTTTAACACTACCTACTTACATCCACTTTCATCCCCATCCATGAATTTATCCAGACTCCTTTTAAAGATCCCTATTGCTTTGACTGCACTGATTCACTTGTATAGTTTTACCGGTTTTTCAGCAGGTTGGTAATGCAAGGATCAGTAGGGCCTACCCAGGGCTTGTGACATTTCCAGCCAGCCACTTTTTTCTGCAGCATTTTGTGGAGGATACAGAGTCCTTTCAACACTGAAGGCGGGTGATTGTGTGTGTATTTACCTAGTAGTAACATACAGGAAAAGAGCTATGATCGTACTGTCCCTTCTCCAAATCTACTATTATCCAGCTTGCCTTTAAAGTCCTGAATGTTTCATGCATTAATCACTTCTGCATCAAGGTTATTCCAGGCTTCTATGCTTCTATACGGGAAGCTGTGTGTAAAGGCTGATTCACACTGGCGTTTTTATCTGACGAGAAGTCGGTCTCTTGAAAGACCGAGCGATCGGTGTGTGATTTTTGTTGAAAACCTATTGCAATCATGACACCAGCCCCAGACCCAGACCCCTTCTCGTCAGATAAAAATGCCGAAAAAACCTCCAGTGTGAATCAGCCTTAATCCTCAATGCCACCAGAACATGTGTCACGTCAATAACATTCATCCTGTTTTATCTCAACAGAATTAACAGCAAAGGAGTTAAGAAGGTGTTTGTGGATAGATATGTAATTCAACTAACTCATACCTGGTATTTTTTTTTTATTTCGGTGGACATTATAATCAACGATAGATTCAACACAACAATTATGATTACAAATTGCTAACAACATCGAAGCTAAAAAGGCTCTATTGAACAAACTACTGTAGACCTATAACATTGAAGTAAGAGACAAATGCGAGGAAAGTAACTCAAGATCACAGCAACACCTTTGACAGTAGTATTATGTTTGCCTTCTTGAGCTGTGGGCACACAAAAAACACACACATACATACACACACACACACACACACACATAGGGGAACTCCGTAGTGTAAGGGTTAGCACACTTGCTCACAACCGAGAAGTCCCGGGTTCGATCCCCGGGCGTAGCGAAGACAGACGGGCGGTCTTCTTAAAGCCGGCCACACACACACCGGCGCGGCCTGTCCGGCCGACAAAAAGTGGCGGGGCATCGTTCGCCGGACGAGACCCACACACACACCGGCCGCCTCATGAAAATATACAGTACACGTCGGACCACCGTGGTGACAACATGAATCCGCTGTCCGAAAATGACTTGTTGGTGATGGCTGCATGTGCAGCCATATATAATACCTATATATAATACGTCCTACTATATATAATACGTCATATATAATATCTATATTATCATAATTACAATTATTACTGGTACAATTAGTCATTATCTGGCCGAGCGAGGGGCGGGCCGCGCCGGAAGGCACCCACACACACGCAGGCGGCAGGCCGCGCCGGACGGAATTTTCAAGCGCCGACTGATTTTCATCCGGCCGCTGCGACAGGCCCCGCCGGATGAAAAACCCCCCCACACACACACCGGCCGCCTCTAGCCACGCCCCTTTTCGTCGGCCGGACAGGCCGCGCCGGTGTGTGTGTGGCCGGCTTAAAACCCAAGCCCCTGTCCACCCAGCAGTGAATGGTACCGGGTGTTAGCCGTGGGTTTGTGACCCGCCTCCCGGGGTGGTGGCTTCGGCCAACACTAAAGATGAATGAGAAAAATAAATGTTGATATGGAGACGGGGCCATACGAGCGTTGCTCAGGCCCTGTAAAATACAACTAGATGAATACATACCCACACACACACACACACACACCCACAAATACACACACACACACACACACACCCTCTCACTCCCTGTCCGTGAAGGTGAATTCCAGTGGTCCGTCTGGCTCATTGATCAGGTTGGAGACACAGTCCAGCTCGCCGCCCATCCACCTCACACGGTACCGAGAGATCAGCTGAAACACACCACGACACCCTAGCGTCAAATTGTATTCTAGATGAAAGAGCTTAACCCCTTGAGGCCCAGAGCGTAGTTTCCATTGTAATTTGGCTAGCATTAGATGCTTTTTAGTGAATATAAGCAATGTTTTATGGATATGACCTGTTTCATATCCTTGTCCACTAACTAATTTGGTATATTCAGTTACTTTTCATGATTTTATGGCTCGACAACATACAATTTTTTATAGCAAAGGAAAGATCTGGGCGTGAAGGTGCCTAACCCTCATCACAGGCCAATACTTTATCCATTACTCACAATTGCAGGTGACAAAAGGTGCATCATCATTAAGCAGCAACTCTTACAACTACCTGAATTTCTCCATGACTGACATGCAACACAAGATGCCTGGCAATTGTTACAGGAACTACCTCGTGTAGGTCTCGTGGCCTCTTGTAGCTTCCTTATTTGCTTATGTTCTTACCTGTAGAATGACTATCTGATGATCCTACCTAACAGGAACTACCTCGTGTAGGTCTAGCAGCCTCTTGTAGCTTCCTTATTTTCTTATGTTCTTACCTGTAGAATGACTGTCTGAAGGTTCTGCTCGGCCATCCTGCGGCCGATGCAAGACCGCGGGCCGTGACCGAAGGGAAGCACCAGGAAGGGGTGGGCCGGGGGAGCCTTGTGGAGCCAGCGTTCAGGCAGAAAGTGCTGAGGCTCGGGGAAGTACTGAGGCAGGCGGCTGCTGACCTGGTTCTGGGTCACCACCACTGTCTGCAGGGATTAAGAACATAAGAACATAAGAAAATAAGGAAGCTACACGAGGTAGTTTCTGGAAATGTAGACTCTACTTTTTCCTCTTACCTACTGCATAATTCACTCTTTTCCATTATAGTTCTGTGATGAATGGCTAATATTGACTACTTTCTCCTTCTCACAACATAACAATTCCCTCATTTCCATTATAGTTCTGTGATGACACGATGCTGGTCCTGCTATTACTGTGGTCTTTATTATGCAAATGTGACAGTTTTCTCAACAAAAGAGTGAAACACTATTGGAATTCTGGGTCTTCCAACAAGTAGAGCTCTGTTAGAGGAGCTTAACTCTAGCTTCCCCTTGTACAGGTCTTGGTGGTGAAGGCAACCCTTTACTATTGTCTATATCCTCTATGTGTTTATAGTGGATTCCAATAGCTGTGTTTTAATAGTAGAAATGAGATGGTGGTCATTATGAATATTCTTGCATGACAATTATTTCCTGGCAGTGTCCTGAACCAGAAAACCTTACATCCAACATCTATATAGGAACTTGTTGTTAAATCAGCCTTGCTTACATCCTTAGGTATCTTGAAGCCCCGGATGACGGTGTTGTCCTGCAGCATCCTCCCCACCCCAATGGAGACCGGGTGCAAGCGGTACGTCTCCTTCAGCACCGCCTTCAGGTAGCGTGCCTCTCCCAGCACTCCTGTAGTCACCTGTGGGCCAGGGTTCCTTGAGAGAGTACAGTCTTGGCTTGGAGTATTTATTTATTTATTTATTTATTACGTTGAAGCCTATAGCGCCTGTAGGCAATTATGTTTTTCCTTGAGGGCTCAGGTGGTAGGTTGTGCCATATGACCTCTGATGTCTGGCACATTCACCTTTTTGGGCATTAAATCAATCAATCAATCAGGTGGTAGGCCCTGCACATTCTGGAGGGTCGTGATGGTTAGCCCTCACCCGACAAATGATAGCAAGAGAGAGAGAGAATGTATATACGTATGTGATATCAATGGTAGGTGGTTTGATATATTCATTCAACAACCCAAACACTGAAGGTTTCTGTCTCACCTTTCCGCTGGAGGTCCCCAGAAGTCGCTTTGCCTCGGTGGCCAATAAGTCCTGCTTCTCCGGGTTGTTGGCCAGACAGTACAGCACATAGGAGAGTGTGTAGGCACCCTGAGAGGGAGGGAATTATATAGGATTTCATAGGTAAGCCCACACACACCCATAGCTTAACTAGGATGTGTGCCCCTAACTTTGAAAAAAAAAATGCACACAGCTTATTTTGTTTGAAAAAAATAATTAACATGACTTACTTTGTTTGAAAAAATTAACGAACACAGCTTATTTTGTTAAAGACAGACAAACAGATGATGATGAGAATACAGTATTTTACCGTGTCGATTCCCGCCAAGAGTGTGTCGCTGACGAGGCCCACGATGTCCCTGTCCTCAAGGCCGCTCTCGAAGAATGACTCAAGGACACTCTTAGTATGTTTCCTTTCTGTTCCCTCGACCTCCCCTTCTTTCTCCCGCTGCTGCCGATGCCTCACCTCATCATCTTTAGCTTCCACGTATTTTAGAGCGATTCTGTTGGATGATGTGGTAGTAGTAGTACGTATAGTGGTGGTGGTAGTAGTAGTAGTGGTGGTAGTGAGTAGTAGTAGTGGTGGTAGTGGTAGTAGTAGTGATGGTAGTGGTGATAGTAGTATTTAGTGGTGGTAGTGGTACATTGAAGATAAATCGTAATAGAAGATACATTGACTTTAAGAGTTTTGCTAATAGCGGGAGTACATTTACCCCCCTTGTTAACTACTGAAGGTGGGTTGCTGTGTCCCTACCTGTACATGGTGTCCTGGGCCCGCACCAGTCTACGGTACATGGACGTGTCAACATAATGCCACAGCTGCAGCCCGTTGTCAGTGGGTATCGTGAGGTTGTTGGACTCTTGCGCGGCCTCCATTAGTGCCTCCACCTCCTCGTTGTGGTCAGTCAGATTACCCAGGCGCACGTCCAGCAGACTCGTTATCGTCACTGAAAGGGTGAAAGCAAGATTAACCCCTTGAGACCCATAACGTAATTTCCATTGTAATTTGAGTAAGTACCATAAGACGATTAATATAAGCAATATTTTATAGCTATGACCTATTTAGTATCCTTGACCACTAACTAATTTGGTATATTCAGGTACTTTTCGTAATTTTATGGCTAACAGACAAATAGCAAAGGAAAGATCTGGGTGTAAAGGGGTTAACAGACTCGTTATGTCACTGAAAGGGTGAAAGCAAGATTATCTGACTATCTATTGAAAGTCTATTGATCTGGGGTTCAAGGGCGAGGGAGTTTCATGCACCAGACGTCACTTAATATTATAACTATGAAAATCTCGTGTCCGCTTGAAACTTCACGTGACTCAATAAATCAGCGTTAATGCACATCAAGAGAAAGTACTCATGCCAATATATAAGTGTGCATTATTTTTTGGAGAACCTATATGAATTCGGACATGGAGACAGGGCCTGTATGCTATAACTAGTCTATTTTTATAACAAGGCCAAAATTTCATTCTATCCTAAGGTCTCATGCTTAAAATGATGCCTATGTTTACCTGATACATAGATAACAGTAGAACTACTGTTATCTATGCCTGATACTACGGTTAACTATGATAAAATACAACTGAAATTAAGAAGAAGCGTAGTATTCCCTTCTCCTGGCATCAAATATCAGTCAGTAAGCAGCAAGGGGGCAGGATTTTTTACCTCATTAAAAAAAATAGATTATAAGTGGATATAACTATTGTAGGTAAACACACAGACACACTCACCACACAGACACACTCACATTCGAGAAAGACCCGCTTCTGTAGTTCCATGAAGTGAGCGACGCGGCCCGATCCTTCCCGCCTCACCTTCCCCACCACCTCCGCGAACTCCCGACACACCTGTACGAATATTCAACCATTTTGGAAACCTTCAGATTCTGGATTACTGCCTAGAAATTACGCAAGTTGAAGAACTGACAATAGCACACGAAAGAGCCGAAAGATGTGGCTTCTTCATGGAATAAGCAGATTAAAAAAAATTCTGAAACTTTATTTATTATGAGTTGTTTTCGATAAAGTGGCCAATTATCACCGCTCTCCCCTACTATCGTTACCATCATTACCACCCTCATTATTATCATCATTAAGTACTGTTATAGTGTAATTGGTCCACAAAGAGGGTAGTAGATGCTCAAAACAGACTCAGTTATTAGAGAGTTCGTGCAGTCTATAGGGAGTTTTATAGAGGTCCTAATTAACCGGCCTCTTGTTGCTTCTTTATGCTCAAATTAATCTCATGGGATACCAGTACAACCTGAAGCAAATACTCACCTCATCCACATTAGGCAGGCGGCTGGTCACGGCGGACACTCGGCTGAGAGATTTTTGAGCCCGACGCCGCAGCTCCCACCAGTGTTTGCCATTCCTGAGATAGAATAAACGTTGAACCATATGTACAAACGTTGCTAATCACCCACACCCCAACCCTCCCCTGAGAGAAAATCTATCAATATTTATCGAGAATCTTTAATCGATACTATAAAAAAAAAAACTTCAGAATTTACATACAGAAAATACATTGAAACACTGATAATACTGGATACCAATTTTGACTCACGTGGGCAAGAGTCCTCCTGTGCTGAACATGTGCGGGCGGTCCAGACGGTACTTCTGCAGGGCGGTGTGGGAGCGCCGGTAAGGATACCTCCCCTCCTTGGCGTACATCACCTCGATATCCTCCGGGTCAAACAGCAGCAGAAGACTCACGTTGCCCGGCAGCTTTTCCCGCACGATAGGGCCGAACTGCTGCAGCTTGAGGCGCCCCGTGTGGTGAAGCCGCGAGAAGGAGTACCGACCTGACGGAGGGAGGATTGAGGAACGGCCATGCAGCAGCGACGGCCGTCGGTGTTGCATAAAATAGGTAACACCGCGAAATAAGTCTTACCTTACCTTCTTCTTCTTCTTTCAGGTGGGGAGCTAAACCGCGGTTTTCACCCAGTTCAAAGCCTAATTTCCGGCTGGCTCCCTCAGGGCTTGTATGAGGCCCTAACTCTCTGCTCTTTTTTCCCAAGCCTTTTCTAAAAATACTTTAACCCCTTCGATGATTCTTCTATTTGTATCCTGTACCCTACTCAAACCTAAAAGAAATTCCATTATCCCATCTATGTTCCCCTCTGCCACTCTATCCCACTGATCCCCGCCTACCTCCCGTGCTACTATTGCTATAAGCTGCTCTCTTTCCTCATCATACCTTGGACACATTAATACCAGGTGATCTACAGTTTCATCTAGTCTACCCATACACATTTGACATATCTTGCTTCCTTCGTTTGCCCATCTATATGTTCTACTATTGACCTCCAGAGATTTAGTCCTTGCTTTAAATATTAAACTACTCCCCAAGCTACCATCATAAAAGACCTCACACTTTGGTGTGGTCTTCCCCTTGTACCAAGTCAGAGAACTCTTACCCTCCATCCTCTGTCTCCACATCTCCCTGCCCTGCCTCTGAACTTGGTCTTTCACCTTCGCTTTAACTCCCCCTCACTAGACTGGTGTATCCTATCTGCGAAACCCTGTAACCCACATTTCCTCTCCCACCGCTGCTTGATCTATCCCATTTACTACTCTGTCCTATCCACTCATAAATTTTTCGAGCCCACCTGTTTTCATCCATTTTTCTAAGCCTGATTTTGTAATTAAGCACTGACTTTCCTATTCTCTCCGCAAAGGTACTCCACCCTGCCTCTCCCTGATCGCCTCCACTGCTACATACCTGTTTGCCTCTAGTGCAAGTCTACCTACCCTGTTCTGTACTACCTCTAACTTGTCCAGCTCTCCTACCGTCCACCTCATACACTCTGCCCCATACATGAGGCTCGGTACTGCCATGCCTTTCCACAACCCTCTTACTACCTCATACCTGTTTGCCCTACATCTTGCTACACTACCAAGCCTTCCCACCCACTGATTTGCTTTTCCTATTTTATCCTGTTTCGTCCTATCTGCTCCCTTCCCATCTACCGTGATACCTAGGTATTTATATGACTCGGTGCGCCCTATCCTCAGGTCTCCCATTTCCCAACTCATACCCTCATCTGCTGCCTCTCCATTTATAACCAGGACCTGACTTTTCTCACTGTTAAATTTCATCCCAAAATCCCTCCCATACTGTGCTACTATATGTAGCATCTCCTGAAGTTCTCCACTGTCCTCACTCATGACAACTATGTCGTCAGCATATAGTAAACTGCTCAACTTTCCTCCCCAACCCTTATCCCATAGCCCGAATTTCTCAACCTAATTGCTAATTCCTCTGTATATAAGCCAAAAAGTAACGGTGATAACACGCAGCCCTGCCTAACCCCTCTTCGACTACCTACCCACTCTGTCTCTATGTCCCCAAGCCTGTACACTGCCCGTGTGTCCTCATACATACTATCTATTATGCTGACTATTCTGTCACTAATCCCAATTCTAGACAGTAGTCTACAAAGCAAACCCCTATTGACCCTATCATAAGCCTTTTCAATGTCAAGGAATGCAAGGTATGTCTTCCCACCCATCCTATTCATTTTTTCTATCACTGAACTAACTACGAACATGTTGTCCTCACCTCTCCTATCCTTGCGAAAGCCATTCTGTTCCTCCCCCATTACTCTATTTCTCTCACAACATTCACTAATCCTACCATTTAGTAACCCACTGAATATCTTTCCCACCGTATCCATTACTGCTATTGGTCGATAATTTTTCAAGAGCTTTCTACTTTTGTGACCTCCCTTGTGTAATAGAGTAACCCTACCCTCATTCCATTTCCTTGGGACTCTCTTATCCTGCCAAATCTGCCTAAAAAGCCTATACAACCCATCCACCATACCCTCACCCCTTCTTTATACAATTCGTTTGGTATACCATCCCCTGCCTGCTGCTTTCCTATTTTTCAGCTTTTTTAAGTAACTCCTTATTTCTTCCTTACTGAAATGTTCATCCATTCCCTCATCTATCTTCCTTTTACTTCCTATATTTACTTCACCTAATTCTACCTGCTCAGTCATGCCCCCCACCTCCTCCCAAAACGTCTTGATCTCCCTCTTAATACTCTCAGGTCCTTTCACACACTTCGTCTCCCACTAAAATTTCATCTACGCACGGTTGCTCCCTGTCTTCCTCTCCTCTAAGAAAAGTATACCAATCCCTACCCCTTCCTCACCTTCTCCCTTAGTTCCTCTACAATTTCCCTCTCCATGTTTGCCCTAGCCTTCCTAATAGTGCTTTTACTTCTCTCTGTTTTTTCTTATACCTATCCCATGCCTCCTCATATTCTAGCCTTCCTCTATCTCCATCTACTTCCTTTCGAGTCTCTTTCGTGCCCTGTTCTGCTCCTTTCTTTCCTTCCTCGCCCTCTTAATCTCACTATTCCACCACCTATTGCACTTTTTTTCCCCGGCTCTTTGCTTCACTTTACCTATCCTCTTCCTAGCTATTCCATCTATTGTCTCCCACAGACTCTGGTTCATTTCATCCACCCCCCTTTCCTCCTTCCAAACTACCTGTTTCAAGTCCCTCCTAAAATGTTCCCAATTTGCCTGTCTAATGTCCCATCTTTGTTCTGCATTTTTCTCCTTTTCATTCTCCCTTTGTTTTTTACTTGTATAATTTAAGACTATCATGTTTGTGGTCACTATTTATATCTACCAGACCCTCCTCATCTATCCACATATCCTTCACCATCTTCCTGGCATTTTCATTTTACTAGCACATAATCTATAGCTGATTCCCTCCTCTCTCTGCCCATGTTACTCTACCCTCTGCCATTGTCGTATTTAGGATTTCTAACTCGTTGGCCTCAACAAAATTTAAGAGTAGTATCCCATTCCCATTTACCTCCTCCCCTAGTATACCTATGTGTCCATTCATGTCCCCCATAACTATTATCTGTTCCTGTCTGTGTTCTGCTAATAATCTACTAATCTTGTTATATTTCCTTTCATTTTCTATACTAGCCCCTCTCCCTTCAACTGTCATATAGCAGACTACTAAGATGATCGTCCCCTTTTCTCCTCTTCTTTGTACTCTAATCTAGCAGCAAAAATATCTTCGCTTGCCTCACAGGTTCCTACATCTAGCTCTCAACATCTATACCTGCATCCTGCCTGACAATAACACCCACCCCGCCCCCTTTCTAGGATTCTTGCTTCTACCCTTATTTTTAAGGTGATACCCCTCTGTTCTTACATTTATCCTCTCCCTAAGGTGGGATTCCGTGACGCCTACTACATCAAAACCCCATTCACTTAATTCCCCGGAAATGTCCTCTAATTTGCCTACCCCCCAACCCCTGACATTAATGCATCCAAATCGCATAGAGTTTCTACACCCTTCCCTTGGTTCCATTTTTCTAACACTGGGTCTTCCCTTATATCTTGAAGCCCTATGCCTCCCATTTTTCCCCCGTAGACCTAGTTTCCCTGGCTAGCTAACCTAACAGCCTTCTCTAACTGGTCCCCGTACGCCTCTGTCCCCATCTTACTTAGGTGGACACCATCTCTGGTATACATCGAGTGCTTACCATAGAAAGTGTCCCACCCGTCCACAAACCGCAACCCCATACCCTTGCACAGCTCCTCTATCTTGCTATTTAGACTTAAGGCCCTCGACAGCCACTCCTGACCCACATACTCCCTAGGGATCACACCACACATCACCCCTTTCCTACCACTCTCCTTGACCTTCTCTAACAGGGCCTTGTACCTAGTTACCAACTCCTCCGACTTCGCCTTGCCTACGTCGTTCCCCCCGACGTGCACCACCACAACCGCATCCTTCCCTGTGCCTACCATCAGCCTGTCCAGTCTATCTGTAACATCCTGCACAGATGCCCCTGGATAGCACACCCTAGTCCTCCTGTCCCTGTCCCTCTCACAGAAGTTCTGGTCTAGGTACTTCACCTGAGAGTCTCCCACCAACAACACCTCAGGCCCCTTTCCACTCCTGTCCCCTGCTTGCTGCTCCTCCACACCTCTACTCTTCGCCCCCATATCCTCCTCCCCCAGCACAGCATACCTGTTGTGCAACGGCACCTCACCTGACTTTTCTGCCCCAGCACTACCTGGCTTGCTTCCCTTTCCTACCACCCGCCACTCTCCCTCCTTGGGCCTGGTACCTCCACTTGCCGGCCTGGTAACTACACCTGCCTGCCGTACCTCTACACCCTCCTCAAGGCTGTGGACCTTCTGCTGAAGGTCCTTCACCTCGCCCTGCATGCCTCACCCCCCACGCCGTTCTTTACTTATTTACCACAAAATTCTCCTTTATAAGTGATTAACCAGGACATATAAACACACTTAACATAGACATAAGATGTGTACAGAGCTAGATCACTCGATGCCTTGCTTTTACTAATAACATAATCACTACACTAATGCCTACTTCCCTTCTCTCCTGTCTCCTCCAGCAACCACAGTACCACACACGTTCTGGTTAATCACTTATAAAGGAGTATTTTGTGGTAAATAAGTAAGGAACGGCGAGGGGGTGAGGTAAGGCGCTACTTATTTCGAGGCGTTACCTATTTTATTCGACACCGGCATACGCGATGTCAAATAGGTAGTGGCGTACCGAGGGGGGAGGGTGCGCCGCCAGTGCAAATAGGCCTACAACGCGGCGTGTGGGTGTGATGGCGGGGCAAAGTGACAGTTTTATAGCTGTCAGGACGTACTACCAGGACAGATTATACTATGCAGTTAATTCCATAAAGGTCTTTTACATGTGTTAGTATTTGCCACGGTAATGTGGCCGTATGACTGAAGGGAGAGTCAGTATTTCCTCAAACATCATCTTGCGTGAGTACATATAGTACCTCTTGTAGCTTCCTTATTTTATAATGTTCTTACAACTACTTATCTATTTCAAAGTGTATATATCGCCTGTGATTCGTTTACAAAAGCAATCAATGCGCCTAACCCCTTCACGCCCAGATTTTTCCTTTGCTATAAAAAATTGTATATATGTATCATGTCGAGCCATGAAATTACGAAAAGTCACTGAATATACCAAATTAGTTAGTCGACAAGGATACTAAACGGTCATATCTATAAAACATTGCTTATAGTCACTAAAAATCGTCTAATATGGCACCCAAATTACAATAGAAAATACGTTCTGGGCCTCTAAGGGTTAAGTAGAAGAAAAAAATAATGCAATTGATCTTCCCGATAGCGCTTGTCTTACTGCTGTGCTGAAGCCTGAAGGTCACTTACCTATATAGGGCAGGTAGTAGGGGAGGCAGCCCACCACCGGGAAGGGTCGCGGCCCGGGGATCTCCTCGAAGGGCTTGGCGTCCTCCCAGGCTATCCCGGTGCTTTCTGTGTCAAGGAAATGTAGCTTAAGCCCTAACTGAAGATGTGGTTTAGTGGTGCAATGACCTTATAATCCTTTACAACTAACCGGTCCTTGCTATAAATGGTGAAGCTGTGCGCGTTGAGAGCTGAGTTAAATTTTTCCCATGATCAGCTGAATGCGGGTAATGATCCGTGCATCTGTACTGAAATCAGATGTTGAAGAGGGAGAGGGGGGGGTCGAGGTCAAGTGGAAACTATACTATATTACCTCACTAAGTAGCATAACGAATAATAGTGATAAGAGATCTGATTCCCTATCTATCGCACGCACGACATCGTAATCATCGCCCATTAACAATTCCTTTATTCCTTCATTTCGTGCAAAATTTTACCCTACNCTTAGGCCCCCCCATCCCCCTTTCACACCTCCTTGCTTCTAACAGGGCCTTGTACCTAGTTACCAACTCCCTCCGACTTTCGCCCTTTTCCACGTCGTTACCCCCGACGTGCACCACCACAACCGCATCCTTCCCTGTGCCTACCATCAGCCTGTCCAGTCTATCTGTAACATCCTGCACAGATGCCCCTGGATAGCACACCTAGTCCTCCTGTCCCTGTCCCTCTCACAGAAGTTCTGGTCTAGGTACTTCACCTGAGAGTCTCCCACCAACAACACCTCAGGCCCCTTTCCACTCCTGTCCCCTGCTTGCTGCTCCTCCACACCTCTACTCTTCGCCCCCATATCCTCCTCCCCCAGCACAGCATACCTGTTGTGCAACGGCACCTCACCTGACTTTCTGCCCCAGCACTACCTGGCTTGCTTCCCTTTCCTACCACCCGCCACTCTCCCTCCTTGGGCCTGGTACCTCCACTTGCGGCCTGGTAACTACACCTGCCTGCCGTACCTCTACACCCTCCTCAAGGCTGTGGACCTTCTGCTGAAGGTCCTTCACCTCGCCCTGCATGCCTCACCCCCCCCGCCGTTCTTTACTTATTTACCACAAAAATTCTCCTTTATAAGTGATTAACCAGGACATATAAACACACTTAACATAGACATAAGATGTGTACAGAGCTAGATCACTCGATGCCTTGCTTTTACTAATAACATAATCACAAACACTAATGCCTACTTCCCTTCTCTCCTGTCTCCTCCAGCAACCACAGTACCACACACGTTCTGGTTAATCATTTTATAAAGGAGTATTTTGTGGTAAATAAGTAAGGAACGGCGAGGGGGTGAGTGTAAGGCGCTACTTATTTCGAGGCGGTTACCTATTTTATTCGACACCGGCATACGCGATGTCAAATAGGTAGTGGCGTACCGAGGGGGGAGGGTGCGCCGCCAGTGCAAATAGGCCTACAACGCGGCGTGTGGGTGTGATGGCGGGGCAAAGTGACAGTTTTATAGCTGTCAGGACGTACTACCAGGACAGATTATACTATGCAGTTAATTCCATAAAGGTCTTTACATGTGTTAGTATTTGCCACGGTAATGTGGCCGTATGACTGAAGGGAGAGTCAGTATTTCCTCAAACATCATCTTGCGTGAGTACATATAGTACCTCTTGTAGCTTCCTTATTTTATAATGTTCTTACAACTACTTATCTATTTCAAAGTGTATATATCGCTGTGATTCGTTTACAAAAGCAATCAATGCGCCTAACCCCTTCACGCCCAGATTTTTCCTTTGCTATAAAAAATTGTATATATGTATCATGTCGAGCCATGAAATTACGAAAAGTCACTGAAATATACCAAATTAGTTAGTCGACAAGGATACTAAACGGTCATATCTATAAAACATTGCTTATAGTCACTAAAAATCGTCTAATATGGCACCCAAATTACAATAGAAAATACGTTCTGGGCCTCTAAGGGTTAAGTAGAAGAAAAAAATAATGCAATTGATCTTCCCGATAGCGCTTGTCTTACTGCTGTGCTGAAGCCTGAAGGTCACTTACCTATATAGGGCAGGTAGTAGGGGAGGCAGCCCACCACCGGGAAGGGTCGCGGCCCGGGGATCTCCTCGAAGGGCTTGGCGTCCTCCCAGGCTATCCCGGTGCTTTCTGTGTCAAGGAAATGTAGCTTAAGCCCTAACTGAAGATGTGGTTTAGTGGTGCAATGACCTTATAATCCTTTACAACTAACCGGTCCTTGCTATAAATGGTGAAGCTGTGCGCGTTGAGAGCTGAGTTAAATTTTTCCCATGATCAGCTGAATGCGGGTAATGATCCGTGCATATGTAGCTACTGAAATCAGATGTTGAAGAGGGAGAGGGGGGGGTCGAGGTCAAGGGAAACTATACTATATTACCTCACTAAGTAGCATAACGAATAATAAGTGATAAGAGATTCCTGATTCCCTATCTATCGCACGCACGCACATCGTAATCATCGCCCATTAACAATTCCTTTAATTCCTTCATTTCGTGCAAGTGTAGGCCTACATGCTTACAGAGAGCTAATAAAAGGAAAATAAAGCTGATGCCGGCATGTTAAAGTATCTAATAAGCTTAATAGTTATAAAACAAAGTCAAAAGCTGTAAGTAATTCTCACCTGATAGAGCGCGGGAAGGGCTGAGAAATCCTGCGGGAGGAACAACGAAGGTCTCAGCAAGTGTCTGCATCCTTGGGCACACCAGGCGCTCCCCAGCAACACCGGCCAGCCTACCCATCACTACGCCCCTCATACTGCCCTTGTCCTTGCCCTACAGCCCTTAACAGCAGTGATATACGCGTGCTGGCCTTTGATGCCACCTGTAACCAATGGCGTATATGTTCTCAGGAAGTCGAGTTTGCAATATGGTTTTGTCACCTTTGCAGTGGACACCCCACATAAACACGTCCTGACAGCCTTCCCGCCACAGGTCCAATGAGCTCTAAACATTTTTTTTTTCTCATTGACGTCATTCCTGGCAAGTTCCTGACGTCACAACTTGTCCGGGGGGATGCTGCTCTTCTCATGACCTTGATTTAGGATGCCACTGGGTAGGGACGTAACTGTTCGTGCTCTGTGCCTTCTGCGTTTGCTTCGTTTATGGTTCGTTTATTCAAGGTTAATTTTGTTTCCTGGTGATCTGATGTTATGCTAGGTGTTCTGTCTGTGTGTGTGGTGTATTATTTATCAAGGAGTATAGCAGAACACACCCTAGTCTCAGTTTTTCTTGTTCTTTGCTCAACTGTTGGACAATGAGGTTCACTTGACAGGTCTTGACCGCTGGTGTCCCATTGTGTGTGGACTCGGATGCTGTGTGGTAGTAGAAAGGCCGATCTGTTTAACCTGAAATCACAGAGCTACCTGAGAGAGAGAGAAAAAAAAAAATTAACAGCTGGAGTCCCAGTAACTTATTATTTTCTCTCTGAATTGTCTAATTTGTGGTTTTTAAGGAATATCTGGAAGTATCATGTCATTGTGAATTGGCTTAAATAGGGACTTCTAATCATTGTAACTGAAAACTGACTCAGATTCGTGTTCTGCATGCCCGAAAACTGCAAGAAACAAATTTTCAAGCAAATCTATTTTTCAAAATATATTGCAATTTTTGCAAGGGGTAGTAGCTAGGTTACCCCTTGCAAAATTTGCAATATTTTTAAAAAAATAGATTTGCTTGAAAATTTGTTCCTTGCAGTTTTTGGGCATGCTGAACACGAATCTGGAGTCAGTTTTCAGTTACAATGAGTAGAAGTCCCTATTTCAGCCAATTCACAATATGATACATCACAATCATGATAATACTTCCAGATATTCCTTAAAATTCACAAATTTGACAATTCAGAGGGAAAATAATAAGTTAATGGGACTCTCTCTCTCTCTCTCTCTCTCTCTCTCTCTCTCTCTCTCTCTCTCTCTCTCTCTCTGTAGGCATTTCAGGTAGCTCTTGTGATTATCGAATCGAATTATCCGAAGTTTGGAAATATCCGAAATACGGGTTCGATTTAGAGAGGGTTTACTTGATACTTGATGTTGTTTAAAGGATAATTATTATATTCCTCAGAGCCGTATAGTCCGTCAGCCACAGGCCAAAATTTGGTCGATCGGTACCAGTCAAGGTGGCCAATTTTAATACTCATTTCTTGAAAGTTATATATTAGAGGGATACATTTTTGCCTGATAGCAATTTGGAAGTAGTAGCTTAAGGTTCTTACAGACTAGTTTATGATGTAGCTCCCCAAAATACACATTTTCAGAAAAAATAACCTAATGTTTTAATATACTTTTATTACATGTTGAAATTGTTCCAAAACATAACCAGTTAAGTAATAATACAATTGTTATAAAGATATACGTTATGTGTGGATATATGACTGTCAAACCGTTTGAAAATTACATGCTACAGAGGTATGAACACCTTATAGAGAATTAATGAATATGCACTCGCAAATCTCAATATTATTAGGCAGTTTGAGATATTTATTCCAAATGAAGTCAATTGTCACACTACTCTACAGTAATAAATCCAATTTTGCATCAGGAACATACCGTTATCGCCCACTAGAAATAAGTAAAAGCATTGTCATAATATTTAAACATGTTAAAATTAATCCATATGGAATGACATTTATTTCCTGATACCCAACCAAATTTTAGATTTTCTTGCACATTAATTATTCTGACAAACGTTTCGACATAAACTTTTAATATATCTATATATCATGAACAATACATAAACAGTTCAGTTGTACCAGTAAGTAATGACTAATTGCATACATAGTCTCCAATACAGATTACATAATAGTACCAATATCATCCAATGTACAACAACAGAAAGTGAACACATCACATAATTGTAACATTTGTAATGTTCGTATTTGCAAAATACTGAAACCAGTCTTTAATCCTGGATAATAACAGACCATGCATGTATCAGTCAAAGTCCTCATCATCAATGTCATCCTCATCTACTGTGGGAGTCTCCTCTTCCTCGTCATCTGGCTGGTTCTCGCATGGGGACAGTTTGCAGAGCTCTGAGCACTTCAGTCCATTAATAACACAAGTGCACTTTGGAAGCCTGCACGTTTTAGAACAATTACATGCAAGGAGTTCCATTATAGTTTCAGGAGCAGTGGCTAAATCCATCCAGTCGATCATGAGCTCTTCCTGATCTCCAATTACTTCAAGCTTCCATCCGTGACCTCTTGGTGGTGGTACATCTGGGTTGCCTTCCAGACTCCTTCTCCAGATTACAGTTTGATAATTTGCTCGCAGAATGTGCTTGTGTAAAGCATTTGCGCATGGAGGTAGTTGGTGTGGCTCAATGTGTCCTTTCTTTGATGCAAACAAACAATAGCGCAGCTCATTAACTTTAGTCGTAGCCGTCTTAGAGGCATAAATCCGACATGTGAATTTTTCTAATCTGTCTACCAGTGATTGGGATACAGTCCATTCCTTTCCAAGTTCACAAAACAATTTCTGAACTTCGGGATCATACTTCAACAGTTTGAGGGAGCTCACCTTCCCTCGTCCAGCAAAGGTGCTGACAGCATCACACCCAGTGAATGAATGCATGCCAATGATGGCTTCACAGACAGATTCTCCAAGAACACTGGCCACTTTCTGGACCTCAATATATTTGGTTCTGGCTTGTGTTCCACATTTCAAGTACAATGAGGCACCGATATCCTTGTTAAAGGCTAGAAGCAGTAAGAACACGTCTGTGTCATCAGCAACAACAACAACTGTCTGAAAACCAGATGTGGCAGCATGTGTTGCGTGTAAGAGAATCCTGGTATCTGCCTCTTCCTGAGATGATTTCAGCTCTGTGACAAGCTTACAACCCTGACCAGTGATTTTATGACATAATTCTTCACACGTAACATACAGAATTTTGCCATGGAGTCTCTCAATATGCCTTTCTTGTTTCCATTCCTTTGTGAGGAACTGAATGAGACTGGCTTTGTTGTCTGTCGAGGACAGAAACTTTCTCCACTGTACTACCAGCTGTTTGGCTTTGATGTTTTTGTACTGGATACTGCCAGTTGTGGATCTTCTCAACTGTCTCTCAACAGCTTTAATAGAGTGTTCCTGATAGACGTCAAACACAATGTCTATGCGGTCACTGTTTGATGCCTCATGGAGAGCCTTAGACAAGATTAGTGATGCAATATCACCAAAGGTTTTCTGGTCACCTTTAATCTTGTGAACAATGGCCATCCCATCTATCACACAGGTCATATATATATAGACCACTGTATACCAGGGACTGCGCTCGGAATATCGGCCTGTCGCACAAGGGCCTGTAATCGGAGGGCCGCTCGGATTCATTATATATATATATATATATATATATATATATATATATATATATATATATATATATATATATATATATATAATATATATATATACGGATCATATAGACTGGTTTATCAGTATATATGATATACTGTAATCTTCGTAAATGTTTTTTCTATAATATTATCAAATAAAAAACAGTAAAACACGGTAAAGAAATGCCATTACGAGACTCTGAAGAAATATGCATGAACTTAATATTCACTTCAACTCTTCGCCATTTAAAACTTTGCGAGTCAACTTTTATCATGAAGGGTATCAATAGAAGCGCAATCTTATTAGCTTTCCATTGCTATATTTCGTTATCTGATAAATTAATTAGAACCATGCATAAATTAGCGTTAACTAAATAAATAAAATCATCAATCGGGTAATTTTCCAGATTGATGAGGTTATTTATTTAGTCAACGCTAATTTATACATGGTACTAATTTATTTATCAGAAAACGAAATATATAAGTAAATGAATAACCTCATCAATCGGGAAAATTACCCGATTGATGATTTTATTTATTTACTTAACGCTAATTTATGCATGGTTCTAATTAATTTATCAGATAACGAAATATAGCAATGGAAAGCTAATAAAATTGCGCTTCTATTGATACCCTTCATGATAAAAGTTGACTCGCAAAGTTTTAAATGGCGAAGAGTTAAGTGAATGCCTATTTCTTCATAGTCTCATAATGGAATTTCTTTAGCGTGTTTTACTGTTTTTTTATTTGAATTTGAGAACATAACATTTACGAAACAGATATACAGTATCATATGATACTA
>JACEEZ010016070.1:54041-109041 GCA_016584305.1 Chionoecetes opilio
AATATATAGGATTGTGAGGCAAGCTAAAGTTAGTAATGGAAAAGAAAGATGTAAAGGTCAGCCATAAGTAGGGTGGGGTGGGGTCACACCGAACCGTACGGTACGGATCACCGTACGAAGGCTACAACGCGAAAATTAATTCAAATTTCGCGCCACCATGCCACCACGGATGCAGCGCCACCCTCAGTGAACTACATGCGAGCAACAGGGTAGACTTCATGACTAAAGAGGTAGGGTGGGGTGGGGTCACACCGAACTGGGGGGATCACAGTAAAAAATTTATAAAAAACCTTAAATGACCCTTATTATCTGAGTTAAGTATTCATGAGGGTACCATAGGTGGGCCATATTGTGAAGTTTGTTTTGGGCACAGTGTGCACTCTCTCAGGTAAAAAATGGATTTTTTATGAATATTTTTCCACTAATAGTACGGTGTCCCCCCACACCACCCTAGACATTAATCATTTTGTTAAGTAATCAACTGATAACCAACTCTGGACAACAATAAATGCACGTCATTCACATCATACATTTGACTTTTACAAGTGTGCATGTGTCATGCAAGTAGATTACTTGAAACATGCAATTAAATTACTCGACTCATTTCCAACGTTTCGTTATCAATAGTGTCTTGATATTTCTTAATTGTTATCTAATTATAACTACTCAAACGAAATAAAGTATATATTGTTATTTTATTATTTTGTACCAAAATAAATTAACTCAGACTCTAGATTACATGAGGAATATGGAAATTAACCAATATCGTTTTTATAATTGTAATTTACTTCTTTCATTCTTTTTTGGGGGTGTGGGGGGGGGGGGGGGGGGCTAGACATATATTTACGTTATTGGATGTTAACTAGTTAACTAAATAGATATCTTAGACACTCCTAATGGTAAATTAATCAAATGCATTACTAAAAGAACATTTGATGGTAAAACGTGTGCATAATTAATGGTATGCACCCTAAATGATTGATTTTTAGATAATTCACATTATGATACTTTGAACAGCTCTAGCTACCTTAAGCTACTCATTTGAGACTGCTATCATACATTTTTGTAATACCTATGGATAGACCTTTCAAATGATACCACATACGTTTGGCCACCTCATATGATAGCCTATATGGTGGAATATCTCGGTGCTACTATAGCGTGCGGTCCACACCATGGCCTGCAGTCTACGCTCCCCTAACGTGCGGTCTACAAAGATCCCGCCTGACCTGACCTGACCTGACTAACCCATAGCTTTAATGTGCAGTCTAACTAGTCCACACCTGACCTGACCTGACCTGACCTGAGTACCGGGACCTTACTCAACCTTATAAAATAGGAATCAACGAAGTAATGTCTCAGTATCCTCCTAAAATTCAAGCCGAGAACATCAGTCTGACACTCCTCCTTTACAATGCTGTTGAAAGAATTCTACAGAAGTGTTATCTTGAAAGAAGAAACACCGGGTTTTACGTGAAAGCAATCTTCTGGACACACCACAAGAAGCAGTTAGGCAAGAAAAAATTGTGACAGGGGTGGGGAATATCGGCCTGTGCTTAATAAATTACTTACTAAAGTTTTGTTTTTTCTATAATACTCTACTGTATAATAGACAATATCATATAGCAATAGTAAGTTGCAGCCTGAAGTGTAAGAGTGTAGAATGTAAGTAGCGAGTAAGAAATGTAGACCGCACGCTATATAGTGTAAAATGTCCCGGTAGACCGCACGTACGCTATAGGGCAAGAGTCCCGGTAGACCGCACGTTATAGTAGCACCAATATCTCTCTCTGCGTCGTTGCTGGGAATATATAGTAGCCTACGTCCTAGTCTTTTTAGTTTTTCTCAGTAGGCGAGTTCTTTCATCCCTCTTATTTGCCTTGTGAATGACCGTTGTACCGACTCAAGGGCCTGGATATCCATAGCCTTGTGGGGAGACCATAGTTGACTGCAGTAGTCCAGGATGGGCTGGACTAGTACTAGTGCTCTCCATAGTCATCATACACTCTTTTTCCCGGGAGTAGAAGGTTCTAAGTATCCACCCTGCAATCCTTCTGGCTTTGTTGATGGTCTCTTCGATGTGGTGTTGGAAGGTGCCATCAGCATATTGAGGTGAATGCCCAGACATTTTACATGTGGGCTAGTGGTTATCACTTAATTGTTTCTCGCTTGACAGGAGGGAGGTGTTGTTGAGGATCTCTTGGTTTTTACCACTCCTGAGAAGTTGGAATTTTTCACCATTGAATAGCATATGTTGTTCATTTTGGCCCATTCATAGATTTTGTCGAGATCCTCTTGAAGAAGGCTGATATGTCTTCTCTGGCTCCAATGCTTTTGCATATGTATGTTGGTGTCATCGGCGAAAGAGGCCGTTTTGAGTGGGTCACTTCTGTGTCTATGTCCCCTATCATGATGAGGAAGAGTAGAGGTCCTAGTACAGACCCTTGGGGGACACCACTCACCACACTGTGTTCCTCTGAAATGGCCCCATTTGCCGTCACTGACTGCGTTCTTTCAGTGAGGAAGTTGTATAGCCATAAACCCACTTTTCCTGCTATTCCAAGGTCCTTGATCTTATGTATGAGGATGCCATGGCCCACCTTGTCAAAGGCCTTCGCAAAGTCCAGGAATACCGTGTCGACGTTTTTACCTTCTGCGAGGTGGTGCAGGAGTTTGTCGTGGTATGCCAGGAACTGTGATAAGCAGGATCTGCCTTTTCGGAATCCATGCTGGCCAATGTTAAGAAGATTTCTTTCTTCCATGAAGGCATAATCCTGTTTCGGATGATTTTTTCAAACACTCACCATGTGTGAGGTGAGTGCTATGGTTCTGTAGTTTTTTGCTGAGCCCTTAGGTCCCCCTTTGTAGATTGGGGTTATTGTTGCTTTCTTTGCCTGGTCAGGCACTTTACCTGTATCCAATGAGTGACGCCACAGTATGTGTAATGGATATGCTATATGCTGTCTTTGCATTTGATTAACAGACTTGTTGGTATGTCATCTGGTCCAGGCGCTGAGTTCAGTTTTAGCTCTTTTATTGCTGTAATTATATCTTCCTGGGTGAATTCTATGTCTTCCAGGCCTGAAGTAGTTGTTTGGTCAGGGGGTGTTGGCAGACAAAGTAGGGTATGTGGGTCTGTTACTTTCATTGCCTCGTCGGATTTGCTGAAGGCTGACTGGTATTGCTCGGCAAGAAGTTTGCATATGTTCTCTGCATTTTCTTCCAATTGTCCTTCAGGTGTTAGTAAAGGTCCAATGGGGGCACAGGCTTTTGGGAACTTTTTAGCATAGCTGAAAAAGTATTTTGGGTTGAGTTTTATGTTTTTGACTGCATTGGATTCTTCTCTTTTCCTTTGTTGTTCATGGGATTTCTGAATATTTTCTTCTATTTCAGTTATTTGAGTCCTGATTTCTTGCTTTTCATCTTCTTTTTCTGTTCTATCCATCTGTTTATTCAGTTTTGTCCTTTTTCTCATGAGTATTTTCCTGTCCCTGGGTATTTGGGTCTTAATTTCTGCCTCCTTTCCTTTTCTTTTTGGGAATGTACTTGTTGCACGTTTCCAGTAACTCCGTCACGATGATTTCCATCATGCTGCTTGGGTCTTGGTTGCGCAATTTTTCAGCCCATTTTGTTGATGTTACAGCATTTCTTTAAATTACTCCTTCCCAGTCTGCTTCACCACTGTTGAAGTTAAGATTCCTGAATCCTTGTTCTTCTCCAGTGTACTCTTGGTTACATTTTGTATTCTTGTTCTTTGCCAATGTTATTGTGATGAGTTTATGATCTGAGAGTAGGCTACTGTACCTTTTCGGCTCTGTACCCATGTATTATTTCTTGGTTGTTTGTAAATAGTAGGTCCAGAATGTTGTTTCCCCTAGCTGGTTGTTGTGCGTATTTGTTGACTCAGGAAGAGATGCTCGATCCATGAGGTCTTGTAGCATTTTTGCTTGTTCTTGGTCCTCTCGGCTCCCTCCCTCAAGGGTCCCGGCCGGCCATCTCATGATGGGAAAGTTAAAGCCTCCTGTAATTATTATGTCAGATGGAGGGGGTAGGAGTTCAGTTTTCTGTTGCACTTTCGTGATTATCTCGCTGAACTTTTGTTTATTGCAGAGTGGAGGCCGATAGATGTTTGTGACGATCAGCGAGAGTTTCTTTATGTGGAGTAATAACACCTCTGCTTGGCCATTGGAGTACGATAGCAGGGTTTCAGTATTTGATGCCAAGTCGTTTCTGACGTATGTTATGGTACCTCCATGTGACCTGTCCTTTCTGTCTGTTCTGAATACGGTGTAATTTTGTAATTGGATTTCAACATCGTTGATTTCCTCACTCAGGTGGGATTCAGTAAGGGCGAGGAAGGCGAGGTCTTCTTGGTGTGCCAGGTCAGATAGAAATGGCACTTTATTTCTGTTAGACTTGGGGTACAGGCCTTGGATATTTATCATATTTCCCATGAGGAAGCATTCTAGTGGCTCTTTATTGCACTGAGCCAGGGATTTATCCAGATAAATTGATGGGAGCATTGATGTTGGGAATTGAGGCGGATGCGGTTGCACCGTTGCTGCCCCATTAGATTCTGTATCATTATTCCTTGGGTGTCTACAATTTTGGTTAGGTTTGTCATTGTTGTCTTTATTTCTTTGAATACTTCTAAAATATGGTTCTGGCTTGTGTCGGTAGAGATATGTTCCCAGTGTTGTAAGGTTAAGGCCTCTTCCATTTGTGCCCAAGTTGCATGAACCAGTTCTTTCAGTTCAGGATTGCAATGGGTTCTGGGTTCAGGGTTGGGTTCGCGTGTCACAAATGGAACGCAAAAACCCCGTTTTTTGTTTACAAACATACTCAGCTGGCGAGGCAATTTAAGAGAGAGAGATAACGAGAGAGAGAGAGAGAGAGAGAGAGAGAGAGAGAGAGAGAGAGAGAGAGAGAGAGAGAGAGAGAGAGAGAGAGAGAGAGAGAGAGAGAGAGAGAGAGAGAGAGAGAGAGAGAGAGAGAGAGAGAGAGATAACGAGAGAGAGAGAGAGATAACAAGAGAGAAAGAGAGATAACGAGAGAGATAACGAGAGAGAGAGATAACGAAAGAGAGAGAGAACGAGAGAGAGAGATAACGAGAGAGAGAGATAACGAGAGAGAGATAACGAGAGAGAGAGAGATAACGAGAGAGAGAGATAACGAGAGAGATAACGAGAGAGATAACGAGAGAGAGAGAGAGAGAGAGAGAGAGAGAGAGGAGAGAGAGAGAGAGAGAGAGAGAGAGAGAGGACGAGAAGAGATAACGAAAGAGATAACGAGAGAGAGATAACGAGAGAGATAACAAGAGAGAGAGAGAGAGTGAGAGAGAGCGGGGCCGCCACGGTAATTTATGTAGTTAACGCTACTTTATGCATAGTTCTACTGTATGTATCAGAAAACGACATCTATCCATGGAAAGCTAATTTAATTCTGCTTCTATTGATATCTGCCATCTTATAAGCTGTCCCACAAAGTTATACATGACGAGTTTTAAGTGAATGTTAAGTTCATCATATTTCTTCAGAGTCTCAGAATGACCTTTATTTGAAGGCCTCTTCCATTTGTGCCCAAGTTGCATGAACCAGTTCTTTTAGTTCAGGGTTGGGTTCTGGGTTCAGGGTTGGGTTCGCCTGTCACAAATGGAACGCAAAAACCCCGTTTTTTGTTTACAAACTTTTATACTCAGCTGGCGAGGCAATTTTAACAGATGCGAGGCAATTAAAAGAGAGAGAGAGAGAGAGAGAGAGAGAGAGAGAGAGAAGAGAGAGAGAGAGAGAGAGAGAGAGAGAGAGAGAGAGAAGAAGATAGAGAGAGAGAGAGAGAGAGAGAGAGAGAGAGAGAGAGAGAGAGAGAGAGAGAGAGAGAGAGATAACGAGAGAGAAGAGAGAGAGATAGCGAGAGATAACGAGAGAAAGAGAGAAGAGAGAGAGAGAGAGAGAGAGAGAAGAGAGAGAGGAGAGAGAGAGAGAGAGAGAGAGGAGAGAGAGAGAGAGAGAGAGAGAGAGAGAGAGAGAGAGAGAGAGAGAGAGAGATAACGAGAGAGATAACGAGAGAGAGATAACGAGAGAGATAACGAGAGAGAGATAACGAGAGATATAACTCAGCTAGCTGCTATGTGAAGGGATCATATCACGTTTAAGATCGCGGGAACGCATGGCTCCACCAGCCATGTATGCCTCTTTTATGCCGTCTGACATCCTCTCCGACTCGTGCATGCGGAAAACCCTTCACGATAAGAGAAATAGGGCCCAAGGCGACCATTGTTTGTTATGAACTGAAAACTCTACCCAAGCTACCCACCTCTCAATGTGAATAGAGAAAGTTCACGGTTTTTGCTGAATAGGGGCTACATTCAGAGAGGCTTACTTCCGGTCTGCACGACCTAGTGACTTCCAACAGCTGTTTTCCGGTCTGCACGACCTAGTGACTTCCAACAGCTGGGCGACTTTTGGCATTCTGCACAAGCTGAACTCTTGGGTTCCGTGAACTGGTTCTTGAAATGTCGCAAATGGAAGAGGTCTTTAGTGGGTGATTTGGTGTATGCTGTGGCCTTGGGGCTGTTTGCTGCGGGTTTGGTACTGAGTTATAGGCCTATATGTAGAATTACTGTAGTCTGTACAACATATGAAAAAAATATATATCGCCATGATAGAAGGATTTAACGCAAGATTATGGATGCAAATAATTAATATCTCTTCGCAAATGCTAATGATTATAATTTTCTTCATAGTTAGGATACATTATAAAGTATTTTAGGTGTGTGTGGAGGGGTGTGAGGCCGAGGTGGCACCACTGCGGAGGCGCAAACTCAGCAAAGCGCGGAGGTAAACAATAGCCGCGCCACGCCAGGCCACACCGATTGAATTTCTGACTGTGTTTTTTGTTCTGTTCGGCAATCACAGATAATCGACAGGTGTCTGGTAAGCTTTGCCTCATCGACATGAAGTATAGTGTCAGGTGTTATAAGGAATTAAGGCAAGGCGTCATCAGTCATCAGTACAGCCGAGGAGTGTTATCATCACTGTTTAAATCCATCACCGGCGTTTCATTTTACGTTTTAAGTTTACTGTGTCTGTTGTGCTTCGGGTAAACTACAGCTTTGCAGGGATTAAATACACTTACACGTGGCTGTGAAATGCCCAAGATAAAGGAAGTGTTCCCTACCCGCGAAATATAAGTAGGGATGAAATTTGGGTTAGAAAGTGGGTTTAGGCTAGAAATTCAGGTATTCTTTGATTTCTCAGCATCTCATCAGCAGCATCTCGCTATTTTTATGACGAAGATGTTTTGTCCTGGTAGATTTTGACGTTTGGTTGTATTAGATGATAACTGTGCTGTCTCTGCTGCCTTAACCCCTTCACGCCCAGATCTTTCCTTTGCTATAAAAAATTGTCTGTTAGCCATATAATTACGAGAAGTAACTGAATATACCAAATTTACTAGTGGACAAGGATACTAAATAGGTCATATCTATAAAATATTGCTTATATTCACTAAAAACTGTAATGGTAGCTAAATTACAATGGAAATTACGTTCTGGGTCTCAAGGGGTTAATACGTTTTCTGTATAATATCTGCTCCACCTAAGATGTACCGGGGATGGTATTATCTTGTTATAGGGCACCACTATTTGTTGAGGCGACAGTAGTGTTTTCTGATGAGTTTTGATTGAATTTGACACTCGTTTTTTGGCTGAAATCCATATTTGCTTTTTGTACTGCAGGATACACAGGATTTTTGACAGTAGTGAGTTGACCTCGTCCTCATTATGTTCTGTCTATTGGTATCGAATTATCATATCTTTCCTTTAATGTATGCATACTGTTTACACACCTGACTTCCTCTTTAGTGCATTCCTTTGATCTATTCCTTTATTTGAAAAACTACTTTGGCACATCATTACTTCCTCTCTCTCGCATCTTAATGAAAATTCTGGTTTCTTCTTGGTGTCTGGTGTTCCTTTTGGCTCCTCTCCGTACAGTAACTACCACGTGTTGGTCTCACAGCCTCTTATAGCTTCCTTATTTTCTTATGTTCTCTCTGAGACTCCTGTTGCTCCTGGCCCGTGCTGTGATGTGGACAAGAACAGTGGTGGTGGGGCTTTGGTATCTGTGGTGGGGCGTTCCCTGCCTCGGTGCTGCTGTCCCTAATGCAGGAAGACTTGAAACCCTTGATCAGGGGACGAAGGAAGGGTCAACGGGGCAAGCAAAATATACACTTGACCCTTAACTTAACGGATTAAATGGGGAATTGAAGTGTCCGTTGCTTGGTATTCTAAATTTTGTCGTTGTTTTTCCTACAGTGTCTGTAGTTGAGTGGCCTAAGAACATTCACATGCTGCCCATTAACTACCTTCGACGACAAGTGCTTCGCGTCGGATGACACGGGGGCAGCATGAGTCTCTAATCACAGGCGTCACTATAAAAATCCTGCCTGCACCACCACGGTCGAGGCCCAACCATCGCAGCCCTCAAGTGAGCCTCCAGGGCCTACCATCTGAGCCCTGGAGGTCACTGCCTACAGGCGCTATGGTCTGAAATGTAAAAAAAAATAATAATAATAATTAGCAACAAACTCTTTGAACGGTTTGGTCCGCTTGTCCGGTAGCAGATGGAGCCGTTAAATCCGAAGTCTGTTAAATCGAGGGTCGAGTGTATAGAGTAAAACACATAGAAGGATATAGGATACAATGCACATTATCAAGAACAGTTATTATCAACGAAAGTAACTAAAATACATCTACAAATTACTTCACAGTGGTCAACCCGCCAGAAAAACCATTGTGGTGCGTACTCCAAAGTGTGTTGGGAATGCCTCGCGAGTGCTCCGCGGTCGGCTGCAAGAATGGTCAGAACACAGAGTCGAAGATGCGAGGAATAACTTTTCACAAGTAAGAATAAAGTTTTTGTTGAATCAGTAACATTGTGCAATGAAGCTGGGTTCCCTTATCCACAAGGACTGTTGCTGCCACCTGTCTGCCTCCTGTCACTCTGCCATGGGCGTGCTCCCTCAGGGCATGCTGGGCGCTACTAACACTTTGCTACAATATAACTTGTACATTTTGTATTCTCCTGAAAATCTACCTATAAAAAAAATGAAAATTCATGAAGTATCGCTAAGATTAAAGAAATTATGATGAATAACTCCAGATTTATGGATATCACTATGTCACTGTGTGTACCATGCTGAAATACTGAATCAGTTTTTATGATTCGACTGAAGATTAATATACAGTCTGTATATGAACTCATGAGCATGAAAGACGTGCTCTGAAGCATGTGCACAGGGGGTCTGGGATTTGAAGTTGACATCCATTCTGTGTGTCTTTATAGGTTTCCAAGTGATGCCGGCCTCAGACAAGCTTGGGAAGATGCTGTCGGAAGAGAAAATTTTATTGCTACCACCTCGAACGTGTTGTGCAGCACCCATTTCACAGCGGACAGCATGGACCGCAGGGGGCCGACCACGCGCGTCTGGAGGGGGGCCGTGCCGTCTCGGTTTAAAGACCGGACTCCTCGTCAGAAAGTAAGACTGATGAACTTGTTGGGCAGTTGTCGGTGATGCAGTGGTAGGCTGATTACTGTGTGCTTGGTTGCTTTATTTTACTTGGTTCCTGTTTATGAGGTTTGATCAAAAAGTATCCAACCTTAGGCCTGGAAACAAAAAACAGGCTTGCCTATTTAGTTTTAAAATAAATGGTTTCCTTCAAGAGAGGCGTGTGAGTTGACATTTCTTCTAGCGTTGCATCCGTGGTTTGAAGTATTTTCAGAATCCTTTTTTGACTCCATCAGACCCTTCGTTGCCTTGGATCTCACCTGTGTCTTCAGTCATATCTTGTCTCTTGAGTGTTATCTTGAGTCTGGGAAGGAGCCAAGAGTGTCAGGGTTAGGTGTCTGGTTAGTAGAGGGAGTGCCACACTGGAGCAAGGCCCTGTTTCCTATCAGTGTTTCTAGGTATGGGATGAGCTACTTTAGCCATTGTGGGTTCTAGACAGACTCTTATTAAATCACCTCATTATCTCATTAAATCATCATCAAATCTCATTAAATTAAATTACCTGTTCAACATAAACATAATCTAACTTCAGAGCATCCCAAAACATCCAAAATACAGTAAACCCTCTCTAATTCGAACCCATAGAATTAGAACTTTGGATAATTCAACCCAGTTTCAGGGCCAGTTCGAATTTTTCAACGACTTTTCATAATCCGAATTGAAGTTTGAATTGTCTGGGCCTTACTAGTGCGAGTCCGACCTCTCCCGTGCGGCTGCCTCAGGCTCAGACTTGTGCGTGCTTTACTCCTGGCAACACCTCGCAGAGTGCTCGCTCATACAACCACGTGTTCTTTTGTTGCCTCTCTAGCCTTGAAGTGAATTATTTTGTGCACCGTGATGGCCTCCAAGGATGAGGCGGTGCCGTCTACTTCCTCTGGGAGAAAAAAGTACAAGGCTCTGAGTGTGGCAGAGAAGCTCAAAGTGATAGAGGCTCATGAGAGTGGCGTCAGCCGAGGGCAACTCATGACCCAGTACGACCTCAAGAAAAGTACCCTTCATGACATCCTGAAGAATAAGGAGCGAACAAGGAAGGTGATGAACACTGTTGAAGGAGGCACGACGGGAGAGGACATCTACAGGTCCAGGAAATTGCAACACGACAATCTAGATGACGCCGTCTACAAGTGGTACACGCGGGAACACGCCGAGGATGCGCCCGTGAGATGGATAGAGATAAAGCACGCTGCCGAAAGGCTCGCTGCACACCTTGGCATTGAAGATTTCAAGTGCAGCGATGGGTGGCTGGGGCGCTTCAGGACGCGTCATGGCATTGTCAAAAGTGGCCTGAAGACGCTATCAGTGGCGCCTGAGTGCTCAGCGTACAGTAGTACTGCGTCTCAAGACTTCAGTCTCAGCCATTTTTTGGTGAGTAGAAGTAATACAATCTGTGCTGTTTTAGTGAGTTGTTATTGTGAGGAGGGGCTAGAGGTAACCATGGCTAATTCGGACTTTCGGCTAATTCGACCCAGGTCTCCCCCCCAATTAGTTTGAATTAGAGAGGGTTTACTGTAGGCATCTGTTTAATCTTTGTATATTTTTCTTATCAACTCAATACCACTCATTCTTTCCAGGTGTTCATACTATCTCAAGTGTGCTATGCTTCACCATCTCCAACCCTCCTCTCTCCCTTCCTCCCTCACTAGCATACCAAATCCTCCATGTGCTTCTTCATTATTCTCACCATCCATTCTGTTCACCCCCACACACCCATCACACCCATCACAAGGTATTTATAAATTGATAATGACACCCCAATCACCCCGCTGTACAGGACATGCCAATTATCCCTAGTCTTTTACCTGCCCTTACAGGAAACATTTGGAAAACAACAAGCGAATGATGAAGAAACTACAAGCCAGAGTGAGCCAAAGGATACAGATCTGACGGCAAATGTTGAACTGCTGACTGGTGACACAGCTACCCAGTCCATTCCCTTGAGTCTGCTGGCATCACAAGCTCTCCAGTCCATTGCCTTGAGTCAGCAGCAGGCATTACAAGCTCCCCAGTCCATTGCCTTGAGTCAGCAGCTGCCATCACAAGCTACACAGTCCATTGCCTTGAGTCAGCAGCTGCCATCACAAGCTACACAGTCCATTGCCTTGAGTCAGCAGCTGCCATCACATTCTGACAGTAAGTATTCATCTCATCATCAGTATTTCAATATTTAGAGTAGCTACATAGACACAAGAAGCACAATTTGTCTCTACCTGACAGAGGAATCTAACCCTTGTCGTTTTGGACCTCTTGACAGTGAGTGAAGCGTGCTAACCACTACACCACCGGGCCTTTGGTAAACACGGGGACTTTTGAAATCTCCCAAATATCACTATGTTCATGACCCAATTAGTATCTCTTTTACCCTTCAATAAACCAAGGGAAAGGAGGAGAAATTGGAAGGGATGGTTTAACCCTTCACGCCCAAATCCTTCCTTTCATATATAAAATTGTCTGTTGCTAGCCATAAAATTACGAAAAATAACTGAATATTCCTAATTAGTTAGTCAACAAGGATACTAAACAGGTCACGTCTATAAAATATTGCTTATATTAATTAAAATCACCTAAAGTTACCCTAATTACAATATAAATTACGTTCTGGGCCTCAAGGGGTTAAAGGATGGTAAAAAGGGAAGAGAAAGAGAGGAAAGGGAGAGAGAGGGAGGGAGGCTGAGGGTGAGGAGAGAAGCTTGTACCTAACCTTACCGTCATTCCTCCCAGCAGATAATAAGATGACCACGCTGAGTCACTTGGTTCGGGAGGTGCGAGAGTTGTACCTGAGCAAAGTGTATCCCAAGAAGAGTCCGCTGACCTGCAATGCCATGTCTCCCAGGGTGATCCTCATCAAGCCCACACCGCAGTACATTGAGAAGCACACCATGGGAGGACTTGTGTACGTAGGGTTACTCTTTGTTAGTTGCAGTACACAGTAATCTTTGTCGTGCTAAGTCTTGATTTCTCTTTCTTTCTCTTTCTTTCTTTTTCGCCTCTTCCACTACTACTACTACTAATAATAATAATAATACTAATACTAATACTAAAGCCGCGGTCATACGAGCACTTTTTCCGGCAATATTTAGCCAAGGCAATATCTTGCCGAGTTTTGGTCACATGGACTTTCTTCACAAAGCTAGCTGAGTTTTAACGCCAATTTTGGCTTCTCTTTTTAATCGGCGCGGGAGCCAAACCGTATCTGAAGAAGCGTCTTTGGAAAAATAGGGAGAAACGGGAGAAATGTTATGGAGCCATGAGTGAGCAACAATAAGATTGCTCCAGTATCCCCTAAAAAGGTAGACAGCCAACAAAGAAAATGGAAAGACCATCACTGACTCAGAAATCTAATAAGTGTTATTATATCCTTCAAAATGTTTTAAAAAATGTACAAGACTTCACAATTCGTATTGTAATCGGTTCTTGCCACTATGTAGGTGTTTATTTTAGCTTCTGTATATTGAATTAGAGCGTGCATTAAAAATTAATGTCAAATAATATCCGTTGGTGGAGGGATTTTCGGGAATTTTCAGCCGAGAAAGACCAACATGTTGGTCTTGACTCAAAATTGGGAATTTTAGCCAAGTTTGAACCGGCATTGTCTTGCCGGCTGAATATTGCCGGAAAAAGTGCTCGTGTGACCGCGGCTTATACTACTACTACTACCACTACTGAGGATAAACACTTTGAACCAAGCTATTTAATTGTAATATTGTTATTTGGTTTGTGAATTTTATTTTCATTTACAGTTGAAAATGTAATGAAGCAAAAGTTAAGGTAATTCAGAGAAGCATATTAGCTAGTTAAGTTAAGTTAAGAAGAACCGTAGTATTTCCTTCTCCTGGCATCAAATATCAGTCAGTAAACAGAAAGGCTCAGGATTTTTCACCTCGTTAAAAAAACCAGAGTCTAGTGATGGCTGGTGTTGGGGTGTTCCTACCAGAGACAGAAGCTGCTGCTATTAACCCCTTGAGGCCCAGAACGAAATTTCCATTGTAATTTGGGTACCATTAGACAATTTTTAGTGGATATAAGCAATACTTTATAGATATGACCTGTTTAGTATCCTTGTCCACTAGGCAATTTGGTATATTCAGTTAGTTTTCGTAATTTTATGGGTAACAACAGACAATTTATTATAGCAAAGGAAAAATCTGGGCGCGAAGGGGTTAATAGTTCACAATGATCCTTGCATGAAGCTTGCATGATTGAGGCCTGGGGATCATGCTTAGTGACCTAGCAATGTAGCATGGGGTGTGCTACTGGAGAGCTAATGATATTTATGTTCTCATGTAGGAAGAACGAGCCTCTTAGCGAAGACGAAGAATCCTGGGACTCTAATTGGGATGGGCGAGAATGGGACATGAACGTTTTAGAACCCTTAGTGGAGATATCTGACAATCCCCAAGACAAGGGTAGGAAAAGAAGGAGGCCAAACAGTGGAGAAGGCAGAAAGAGGACCAGACTGCCATCAGGAAACCAAGACAATGGAGGGGAAAATCATGTCGGCACAGTGACGGGAAGTGAATTTGTGAACGTTACTGTAAAGATTGAGCCGGGGGCGATAGTGCCAGAACCAGTAGAAGACATGCCTCTTACGGCTCCAATGGCTTCAATACCAGTGGCTAAATCCAGTAGTACTCAACCTCATCCTGTATATAAGATGCACTCAGGGAATATGACTGTGTTTTTACCTCAGGCCCCCAGTCAGTCAGTAATGCAAAACCCTGGAAACTATGCCGATCAAAACACAAACATTTCAATAAGCCAACAGGAAAGCAGGAACAGTCCTGGTACCTCAAAGAAGCCCACTGAGGAAATAAATCTAGTGGCAAATGTGAAGCAAGAAAAGGAAGATGAGATGGACAGTGTGTTTGTGATGTCTTTTGGAGGAACCCTGGAAAATGAGGACAAGACTGCATCCGAAAAGCAACCATCGCCCGAGCCCGAGATCATCGAGTGCGACTCGGAAGGAGAGACGACCAGAAAGAATCGCACGGCTGCCATTGCTGAAAGCCTAGGGGGGTCGGGGACGCCGTCCAGCCGGAACCTTAGAGAGCTAACCTTTAAACTGGTGGAATTGAATAATAAAAACTTGCAATGTGATTCCAGGATTGAAAAGATTAAGGAGGAATTCAGAAAGAGGTTAAAATTGTTGAATTAGAAAAAGGAAGCATAGAGCATCAGATTGATAGAGTTCTGGCTTCTATTCAGGATTGGAAGGAAAAGAGGAAGAAGTAACAGAAGTAGCGACATAGTCTGTTAATGAAAGGCTGCAAATACTGTGTGTAAGGACTCCAACTTGGTTCCCCAAAGTAGCTTAGTGGACAAATGTGTAAGAGCAGCAGATGCACAACATCTGCTGAACTCCCATCTTGTTTGAAAATTTCTCTGTCACCATAAAACGGTGTTTTAGCTTAATTATTAGAATTTTTTTTTCTTCTGTAACTTAAATGTTTTCATTCTCAGTTGTATTATGAAATCTGAAAAGGCTACAGGATTTACTAAGGAACCATGAAGACTCTATGATTATATCCTGAAAACTGTGAGGTGACTGAGGCTCACTAGCAAGACAAGCATAACACATCATCTAGGTTCTGTAAGTTATTATTTAAGCTCTATAGTATAAGAAACAAAACAGAGGGAAATCCACACCCTGCAGTCACCTTGTATTGCATGAACACCAAACCCGCAGGGATTGTTTATATCATGAGTGAAAACTCAGACATATTAAATGCCTCTGTTCTAAGAGATGGATTTATCTCTCATTTATTCCAAAAAGAAGTGAGTGGCATATTATTTGCGAGATATATTACTGATGTGTGAGAAGAATGGATGGTGAAAGTACTGCAAGTGTGTATGACAGGAGTGGTAGCTGTGTCATGTAGGGCTGAAGGGATGCCATGTGGAGTGGTGGAAGGGTGAAGGGATGACATGTGGAGTGGTGGAAGGGTGAAGGGATGACATGTGGAGTGGTGGAAGGGTGAAGGGATGACATGTGGAGTGGTGGAAGGGTGAAGGGATGACATGTGGAGTGGTGGAAGGGTGAAGGGATGCCATGTGGAATGGTGGAAGGCTGAAGGGATGACATGTGGAGTGGTGGAAGGCTGAAGGGATGACATGTGGAGTGGTGGAAGGGTGAAGGGATGACGTGGAGTGGTGGAAGGTGAAGGGATGACATGTGGAGTAGTGGAAGGATGAAGGGATGCCATGTGGAGTGGTGGAAGGGTGAAGGAGAATGGGATGGGAAGGTGAGGGATGACATGTGGAGTGGTGGAAGGAGTGAAGGGATGACAGGAGTGGTGGAAGGGTTGGAGTGGAAGGGTGAGAAGTGGAGTGAGGTAAGGATGACATGGAGTGGTGGAAGGGTGAAGAGATGACATGTGGAGTAGTGGAAGGGTGAAGGGATGACATGTGGAGTGGTGGAAGGGTGAAGGGATGACATGTGGAGTGGTGGAAGGGTGAAGGGATAACATGTGGAGTAGTGGAAGGGTGAAGGGATGACATGTGGAGTGGTGGAAGGGTGAAGGAAAGACATGTGGAGTGGTGGAAGGGTGAAGGGATGACATGTGGAGTGGTGGAAGGGTGAAGGGATGACATGTGGAGTGGTGGAAGGGTGAAGGGATGACATGTGGAGTGGTGGAAGGGTGAAGGGATGACATGTGGAGTGGTGGAAGGGTGAAGGGATGACATGTGGAGTGGTGGAAGGGTGAAGGGATGACATGTGGAGTAGTGGAAGGGTGAAGGGATGACATGTGGAGGAGTGAAGTAAAACCACTGGCGCGTTAGACCACTGACCCATAAGAGTATACCCACTTGGCTATGTGGTTCTGGTGATTTTATGCATTACAAGATAGGATAGACTTGGATAGATAGGGTATTATGGGTGACGTTGGTTGGGACTTGGTGAGTGTTTGGAGGCGTGAGTCCGAAGAGAGGGAGAGAGAGAGATTGATTTAATGCCAAAAAAGGGGAATGTGCCAGACATCAGAGGTCATATGGCACAGGAGAGAGAGAAAAAAGCTCAGTCTGCATGTTCATTTTTAGTGTATTTTGTTAATTTCCCTTATTTTTTCGTGGGAAAGAAGAGGAACAGGTAACATATCAGTTGTTTTAGGGATTTCCTTATTACCAGAGCATACACACAGGAAGAGCGTATAGGAGTAATATTAATGCATGTGGAATACTGAACACAGTCACACACAGCATATAGAACCTGCCCAAGTAGTAAGCTTTCGGTGGTTCTATACCGATAAGTGAGCTCTTTGTGGTTAAAAGCTCATGCTATGGTTAATTCCTTCCTATAGATTGACTCTGTGTGGTTAAAAGGTCATGATATGGTTAATTGGTTCCTGTAGATTGGTATTGGAATCATGTGCTCATCATGTTGCTTGGCGGCTGTGTAGGTAGCGGTGTGTTATAGTATAGCTTGATCACGGTATAGAAAGGAATGTTTTATCTTGCCAATCCGCAGTTATATAATGCGAGTAGCGGGAGTGACCTTGAACAAGTGCAGAAAGCGGGCGAGTGCAAGTTAAATGTGTTTTGTGGAGGATATTCAGGACTCGCGGAGAGAAAATAAATCAAATTATTATATATAGAGATGGCTAATTGTTAGAGCGATAAATATAGATAGAGATAGATAGACAGATAGATAATGATGCCGTTGGTTGGTGAGCGATTTGGAATGGCTAATTGTTATGGTATAGGGTAAATACAGAAACAAATATAGGTACTTATATATGCAGACAAAAATAGATAAATGGATAGATAGATAGTAATATAGTAGTAGCAGTTGTTGTTGTTGTAGTAGTAGTGATGGTAGTAGCAGTTGTTGTTGTAGCAGTATTTGTTGTTGTTGTAGTAGTGATAGTAGTAGCAGCAGTAGTTGTAGTAGCAGTAGTTGTTGTAGTAGTGATAGTAGTAGTTGTTGTTGTTGTAGTACTAGTAGTAGTAGCAGTAGATAGATATGGACACGGGGGAGAAAAATGGAAACTTGTGATATAAAAGTGCGAATAATGGAATGCGTGAGAGAGAAAGAGGAAGATCAACAAATAATGTAAAAAAAAGAATAGGAGGTGATTGAGATGACGTTGTTTGGTGAGCGGTTTGGAGGCGTGAGTCACGGAGAGAGGGAGGGAGGAACACCTCGGCCAAGGGTGTGTGTGTGTGTGTGTGTACGTAATCCCGGTGCTGTGCAGTGACACGGTGCGTTCCCAGGTGTACTGAAGCTTTATGAAGGGTGTGGCGGGGAACAGGGAACTCTCAGGGCTACTTTAAGGCATCCATAAGGTGTATATTGAGGTACTGTGAGTGTGTTGTGTATGGAGAGTGTGTGTGTGTGTGTGGAGAGAGAGAAGTCAGTCCGTCCCTTTACAGCCCCGCCTCCCTTGCAACCATGTTTTTTGTTTTAACTCATAAGTCCTAACAATGGAGGTTCTTTATTCTGTCCCCTGAAGTAAGGTAGGGTGAAGGTGGTCTCCATATACACGTACAGGCTCCGTGCAGTGGTGTGTGGTCTGCGCGGCCTGTCATTGGGTGAGGTGGTGTTGTCATTGTTGATGTCACGTCACCTGCTGGCTGGCGATCTGGGTAAAATTCTAGAGTCCTTTCTCGGCCTTATTAGTGGCCTTTTTTCTTCCAGACCTTCATAGATCCCTTCAGAGACCTCAAAAACGTATTATAAAGTGGGGGAGAGGTAAAAAAAATTTAAAAAAATACTAACCTAACTTCAGTATAACCGTAACCTAACCTGGTAATATTCTAGTTCTGTATACCTTCCCGCCGGTGTAGCGATCTGATTAGCTACCCCGCCTGATTAGCTTCCCTACCACGACTAGGCACGCGCGACAAATTTGTATTATCATCAGATTCGCTTATTTAACACAAAATACAACACAGTTTATTTGAACACAAGGGGCTGTGGTTAATGTGGTAGGCTGTGTGGTTAATGTGGTAGATGTTTACATGGTGGTGATGGCGGGATACGGGATACGGCATTTCACACATTGCCATTGAAAATACTTATTGGCCGCCTAATAAGATGCTGAAATAATACAGAAAATCTTCAAATATATCAAGAACCATAAATACAGTTACCAATCCAAGCTTAGATAAAAAAAATTAGGCTAAATTAAAAAGGCGAAAATATAATAAAACAAAATATATTTGATGAAGCCAGACTCAAGCTTTGGACCGTGAAACACGCATGATAACATTAAAAAACAACATTACAGACATATAGGTTTAATTATCTAACATAATTATTGCCTCAAACCCAAGAATAAAAAAATAAAAAAAGTTTGCGGAGAAATATTGTTGACTTGACAAAACATGAGTTGGAGCCTTCATGTAAATAGCCTCATAACACGCTTCACTAAGTACATTATCTAAATGGAAATGTTAGATATAAATCAGACGAACAAGAAAAGCCTCATAAACCTGGAATTGGCGGGAGAATTATCAAAACATACAGAGTATGTAGGGGGCGCCACCAGCGCCGTATTTGTTCTAATTTTTATCGACTTTCTTAATAGCTTATTATAAATCATGGTAGATATATAAAAATTCATGATATGAAATGCCGATTCTAAAACTGTAATAAGATCCAAGAGTGAACCAGTAATTAAAAAGTGTTTTGTGAAATATATTTACGTGGGTGGAGCCTAAGTCCTGACGTCACGGCGGAAGCTGTGACGTCACCGGGAGGGTCGCTGGGGCACAGAAGCTTTCTGCTACCCTGCTACAGCAGTGGTGTACCTACGCCCCCCCCCCCCCCCCCCCATGAGAATGCGGTGCCCCCCACTGGCTACTAGGGGGTGGTACCCCCCACACAGGTTTATGGGGCGTGGTAATGGTGGCTGGGTGTGGATGTGAATGTGCCTCATCAGGTGTGGATGCCATATTTTCAACTCATCATGCCCTTGAGGTCTCGCAGCCTCTTGTAGCTTCCTTATGTTCTTGTGTTCTTATTGCAGCTTGTGTTGGCAGCCTAGCAGTGGGGGAGTGCAGTGAGGCGAGGAGTCAAGACGAGGAGTCAAGACGAGGAGTCAAGACAAGATGGCGACTCCGAACGTAGCGACCACCATGGACAAGCTGAAGAAATTCCTGGTGACCGGCAATAACTCCTCAGAGTGTTACGGAGGTGAGGGAGGCAGGGGGGCTATGGCTGCAGAGGGGTATGACCCCATATGGCGATGGGGTCAGTCCGTATGAAGCACAAACATTAACTTTTAAAGAATTTTTGGTCATTTTTCGGTTTAGGGCAACGCGATTAGCAGTCAAGTGTGTTATGAAGGCACAAATGACAAACGTCTCGAAACGTAAGAGTGAAGGCCGTTAGAAAACTAAACCTAACCCCATATTATAACCTAATTTGATAGTAACCATGCACCCTATAATGGTGACCAAAATAGACCCCCACAAAAGAATTTCCTGAGCTGTAATAAAACAAAATGATGGTCAGAGTAGTCAGGGTGGCGTTTGACCTTTAAACTGCATCCACCACAGCAGTTCAGTTCAGTTCAGTTGTTGGTCGGGAGTCAGGCCTTTTTCAACGGCACTCCCTGACGTGTTTCTTCTTGCTGCCTGGGTCTTTAACTTAGTTGTCTTCTCTTATTCTATATGTTTAGTTTCTTTCTCTTTCTTTCTTCTTATTTTCTCTGGTCATCCAAAAACTGTTGATTGTTCTTTCTGCTTTTCCACATTCCCATCTCCAAACAAATACTCCCCCACTATATCCTTTTCCTCCACCAGCACACATCATACGGGACATACTGGAGTGGTACCAGACCTATGAGCGCTGTCACCACAAGGGTCAGGGGGAGGAAGTACCCACCATTACCGAGCCCATCGACGTACTTCTGGACTCCTCGATGATCCCCAAGCTGGTGGAGGAGGGCAAGGCGGAGTCCATCATAGACACACTCCGCTCCTACAGCCAGCTCGCCTGTGTGGACAAGGAGGCTCTGGTAAGACATTCCTCCCATTTTTTTAGGGTGGGAAATTCCATGATTGGAATAGACTCAGTCATCAGGTGGTTAGTGCGGAGTCAGTAGGGAGCTTTAAAAGGAGAAACTTTAGTTATGAGAAGAGATTGAAGCTATTAAATTTACACTCACTCGAGAGACGCAGAGTAAGGGGCGATCTGATAGAAGTTTTTAAGTGGATAAAGGGATTTAATAAAGGAGAGGTAGGAAAAGTTCTTACGGCTAGTAACCAGGGTAGAACAAGAAGTAACGGATTCAAGCTGGAAAAGCGTTGATTTAGAAAATAAATTGGGAGAAACTGGTTCACAAATAGGGTGGTGAATGATTGGAATGGACCCGGGTAGTTAGTGCGGAGTCAATAGGGAGTTTTAAAAGGAGGCCGGACAATTTCATGGCTGGGCAATTTTCAACTACCACGTATAGGTCTCGCAGCCTCTTATAGCTTCCTTATGTTCTTATGTTGTGTGGCTCCTGCAGGTGCTGTGCCTCGCCGTCGCCTCCAAGCAGAGTGACCACAAGAAGCTGGTGACCGACGCCCACTCTGCCGTGCGGGAAGTGTGCACCAACACCTACCTCTTCTTCCTCTTCATTCACTTCTCCAAGATGATCTCAAAAAAGTCTGGTCACTCAGGTAAAATTGCAATAAAACAGTTGATCTCAAAAAAGTCTGGTCACTCAGGTAAAATTGCAATAAAATAGTTGATCTTAAAAAAGTCTAGTCACTCTGATCTCAATAAAGTCTGGTCACTGGTAAAATTGCTATAAAACTGTTTGATTTACTGAACAGGAGTAGTGAGGTGAAGGACTAAATACACATATTTTTGTACTACCCGTGATATATTGATGAATTTTAATGCGGAAGTGTAAGAGTAATCATTGAACAAGACACACGTTGAATACATATGCGTGGTTGTCTTGTGAATCTCCTTCCTATAGATATGGCTAGATAATGTCATGGATGGGGATGAAAGGTGGAAGTAGGTAGTATTAAGTGTTCAGGAACTACCACGTGTAGGTCTCGCGGCCTCTTGTAGCTTCCTTATTTTCTTATGTTCTTATTTGTGAAACGTTTTGAAGTAAGAGGGGTTTGTAAACTTGGATGTTGTAAAATAGAGCTTCCCCTATACTACCTGAATTGATTAGATATCGTTGTACCTCTATATTTGTACCTCTATGTTCTTCTGTTCTGTGTGTCAATAGCTTACAGTATGTGGTTTTAAGGCCGGATGTGACGAGAGTGTAATAGTAAATGACAGAACACAACAAACATGACTCAATCAATTACAGGAACTCCCACGTGTAGGTCTCACTTCCTCTTGTAGCTTCCTTATGTTCTTATGTTCTTTTGTTCCTTTGAGTGTAACAAGGCCTCTGTGCTCCAGGCTGGCGACCTCTATACTACCTGAATGGATTAGATATTGTTGTACCTATATATTTGTACCTCTATGTTCTTTTGTTCCTGTGAGTGTAACAAGGCCTCTGTGCTCCAGGGTGGGGGCGGGGGCTGCGGCGGGCGGTGGGCGCGTGGTACCTGAGCTGGGAACCTCAACGCCTGGCCCTGGAGGTAACCCGGCACGCCAGCTTCTACGGGTGGACTCACAGGGACGTCATCCGGCTGGCCCACCTCAAGCTGAAGGACATGCCCTTGGGTGAGTGACAGGGTGCTAGGGGACTGGTAAGGGCTGGGCGACAGGGGTTGGTAGGGTCAGAGGCTAAAGAAAACACTAGTTCATGCCCTTGGGGGAGTGACAGGGTGCTGGGGGACTGGTAGGGCTGTTTTATTGATGCAGCAAGTGCCAATTTAACAAACTTTGAATATTAATGTAGTAGTGAAAGAGAGATGGCCTGTGTTTGTGCAAGGCGGGAGGTTCATGTGTGTGTACGTGTGCATTGCAGGAACCCAGGTGGTGCTGCATTACGTCTTTCAAGGCCTGGAGAAGACGAAGGAGAAGTACACCGGCCAGGACAACACCGCCAAGCTGCTGGATCTGCTGCAGGGGCTGGACCGCCACCCCCACTCTGCCTCCAGCCCGCAGGTAAGCCCCTCCCATCGCCTTGCCTCGCCTCATCCTCTTATCGGGTGTAGATGCCATATTTTCAACTCATCACCAGCACCCAACACCCTCAAAATCATTATCAAAATCAGCTCAAATATGGTCTGATGGGTGGGTGTTCATTAGTTAGATTCTAACTGACTTTGGGAGTAATTAAATGATATTATCCTTTAGAGAGATCATTAGGGAGCTTTAAAGGGAGGCTGGATAAATTCATGGATGGAAATGAAAGGTGGATGTAGGTAGTGTTAAGTAACAGGAACTACCTCGTGTAGTTCCTGTTACTCTTTGTTTCACGGCCTCTTGTAGCTTCCTTATGTTCTTATGTTTTTATGTTCTTATGTATGAGTCCCTTGTGTTGTCTGTGGCCAGGCGGGGGAGGCCACGTGGGACCAGGAGCAGGTGATTGCCAAGGCCATCAAGGTGCATGCAGAGTTTGGCAGTCTCACCCTTCACGACGTGCCCTCCCAGAGCCTCAAGTCACAGGAGGTGAGCCTTGGGGCGGCCCGGCTCAGGCTGACGGCTGGAAACATGTATTGATCTGTTAGCAGAGTCAGACTGAATGACAATAGAATATCTAATATTTGTCAGATGTTTTGATTAACCCCTTCACCCCAGATCTTTCCTTGGCTATATATAAAATTGTCTGTTGTTAGCCATAAAATTACGAAACATAACTGAATATACCAAATTAGTTAGTGGACAAGGATACTAAACAGGTAAAATCTATAAAACATTGCTTATATTCACTAAAAAACGTCTAATGGTACCCAAATTACAATGGAAATTACGTTCTGGGCCTCAAGGGGTTAATATGATATGTTTGACATCAACTTTGTGGTTTTCAGGTTTGGTCTCACTGTCTGGACAAGCTTGAGGGTGAGAGTGCAGTGGCCAGTGTGAACCGTCTAGCCCGAGGCAACTTTCTGAACCCCAGCCATGAGCCCGGCCATGGACTGCAGGCCAAGCTGGTGGACCGCCTCGCCCAGGAGGAAGTGGCCAAGTCAGGCGTCACCCCAACGCATGTCCTGATGGCCCTCCACGCCTATCAGCACCCCGCCAGGTCTGTGTGTGTGTGTGTGTAGGTGTAGGTGTGTGTGTGTGTGTTGTGTCTGTGTCTGTCTGTCTGTCTAACACTAGCTGTCTGTCATTCCTCAAGCTTGCCAAGAGGAAGACACTTTGTAGGTGTGTGTGTGTATGTGTGGTGTGGGTGTGGGTGTGTGTCTGGTGCGTCTGTCTGTCTGTCTAACACTAGGTGTCTGTCATTCCTCAAGCTTACCAAGAGGAAGACACTTTATAGGCGTGTGTGTGAACATAAGAACATGAGAAAATAAGGAAGCTACAAGAGGCTGCGAGACCTACACGTGGTAGTTCCTGTAAATATTAAAAGAAGTCATCCATCTTTTAAATACGGATACAAGGGCAGTAAAATGAAAGTAAACATAGCGGTATTAGGCATCTGTGTGATGGCATTTGCTTTATTCCTCTTTCTCTCTGTTGCAGGTTCATTGCCGTGGTTGCCGGGAAGGGTGTGGACAAGCGAGTCAAGGGTTCCGGGACCATAGTGCCTCGCCCCCCCGCCAAGGTCACCTCCAGAAGAGCCTCCAAAACAAACCCTAAGGTGGTGGAGGCCCTTCACTCCCTGCTTGCGGCCAGTGCCAGGGTGGGTGTGTTTTAGGGTCAGGGTGGGTGTGTGGTTTAGGGTGGGTTCAGGTGGGTGTGTTTTAGGGTCAGGGTGGGTGTGTTTTAGGGTGGGTGTGTTTTAGGGTCAGGGTGGGTGTGTTTTAGGGTCAGGGTGGGTGTGTTTTAGGGCCAGGGTGGGTGTGTTTTAGGGCCAGGGTGGGTGTGTTTTAGGGTCAGGGTGGGTGTGTTTTAGGGTCAGGGTGGGTGTGTTTTAGGGTCAGGGTGGGTGTGTTTTAGGGTCAGGGTGGGTGTGTTTTAGGGCCAGGGTGGGTGGGTTTTAGGGTCAGGGTGGTGTGGTTTTAGGGTCAGGGTGGGTGGTTTTAGGGCCAGGGAAGCGGTGCAGGTGGGAGGGATAAAACTGTGTGGTGTGTGTGGTGCAGGTTGTGTGGTGTGTGTGGTGCAGGTTGTGTGGTGTGTGTGGTGCAGGTTGTGTGGTGTAGGTTGTGACGTGTTTGATCCTTGCAGAACATGGAGAAGACGACGCGGCGGCTTGGCATCTTTGTTGACGTGCGAGCCACCATGGGCACCAGCCATGTGCGCACGGGCAACCCAGTAGGCAAAGGAGAGGTGGGTGTGTGAGGGACCCAGAAGACTCATGTAGTGTCCTATTATCTCTATATTAAGGATAGGATAGGTTTGAGATATATTCAACTTTTATCCAATACAGGAACTATCACGTGTAGGTTTCGCAGCCTCTTGTAGTTCCTTATGTTGTTATTATTATTATCGCCAGGTGACGGGGCACGAGGGAGCAGCGGCCACGGTGCTGTCCCTCACGTCCGGGGGCACCAACGCGGCCGCCTCCACCCTGGCCTTCTCCGGCACCACCCTCTCCGAACTCAAGCTTTCCGAGGCCACCACTCTCACTCAGCTCATCGACTTGTTTAAAGAGGTGGGTGAGGGTTCAGGTGTTGTGACAGGACTGCAACAGGAACTACCACGTGTAGGTCTCGCGGTCTCTTTCAGCTTCCTTATTTTCTTACGTGACATCAGCCTATCTCACAACCATTAACCCCTCCCCCCCCCCCAAATCTTTCCTTTGCTATAAAAAATTGTATGTTATCGAGCCATAAAATTACGAAAAGTAACTGAATATATCAAATGTGTTAGTTGACACGGATGCTAAACAGGTCATATCTATAAAATGTTGCTTAAATTCACAAGAAATTGTCTAATGGTACCCAAATTACAATGGAAATTACGTTCTGGGTCTCAAGGGGTTAAGCTTCACCTCAGCACACATAAATTATACAAAGCTACCGTGACTGTTAATGATAGCCTGATATTCTCCCCAGACTGTGATTGGCGAGGTGAACATCGAGCGGGTGCTGAAGTGGGCCCAGGAGCACCAGGCAGAGACCGTGGTGGTGCTCACTCACCGCCTCGACAATTCCGTGGCCGCCACAGCCCCCGCCACCCTCCAGGCCCACAACGAGGCTAACAACACCAACACCAGGTGGGTGAAGGCCATCATTTCACACATCATCTCCTCCATCATTTCAGTGGCTCTCTTGCATTTGACGAATATATGTTTACATTCACAAGTAGCAATTTTGTCGGTGCTTTCAAACGTGGATGTCAAGCCAGGCCTGCAGTGCTTAGGTATATTTCTGGCCGTTTTTAATACTTGCTGTCTTGTATTGGCAGGGACCAAGGCCTTGCGTTGCAGGGGATGAAATGTGTATACTAAATACTTTATCCCTCGATACTGAGAGAATATTTAGCATACACATTTCATCCCCTTGCAACAGAAGGATTGATCCCTGCCAATACTAGACAGCAACTAATCATTAACAATGACAATATACTGTAATATTTTTGCTTTTTCTTCATGTAGCAAGTATTCTTATTACTTAAACGAGCTCGCTATATTCTTCAATGTAAGTAAAAATAACAGAAGTGATAGTAGTATTTTATTTGTTTTTTAAACCAAATACTCCATTGTTCCTTAAACCAATTTAATGTTAAATAATACCTAAAAAACTCTCCGGAGAACACTGAATGAACCAACATTTTTTAAAGGAAAACAAATATGAAATTAATTTGTGGAGCCCCTTGACTTAGTACCAGCAGGACACCCTGCACATAAGTAACGGTTAAGTTATTTTGCGGTTCAAAGTAGAGTTCCTCCCAGGCCGGCCCTTGGCTCAGACTCGGCAGCGGGAATCTAAAGAGAACATGACATCAGTAAATATCAGAATACTGCAAATCTGAGGTGCAATTTTATAAACTAAAACTAATTTTTGGATGAAGTTCAAATAGAGATTATTGCTGACATTTAGTCACGTTATTTTCCTTAGACCCGTAGGTAAAGGGGAACCTGGCATGTAATAGTCTGTCTGGAATGGCGCCCCAGCAGTCATGTATTGGCTTTATGTGACTTGGCTTCAGCAATCACGAAAGTATGAGGGACTAGTAGAGTGAAAAAGACTATCGTAGCAAATTTCACATTAATTAATATGAATATTTTTCCCTTCGGCTAGTTTGATTAATCTGTTAGTGTGGGGTAACTCCTGCCATGAAAGACTAGATATGATTTATACCACACTACGAAAGATGGTAAATGGCCATTACATAAAACAAAAAATACTAACTAAGGATGCTTATAAGTATTAATATTTCCAGTATAAATATCGTTTCTAGTTAATTAATAGTATTTCAAAATTTCTTCCCCGTGCATGACTTACTGACCCGGGAGTGGCGATGCACCCCACCGGCGTATATCCCTAATGATTGATTGGTGTGTGGTGTTTCAGACTGGTGTTGTGTGGGCTGTGCTGCCGACAACACTCTGTGCCGTACAATGACAACGTGCTGGTGGTGTGGGGCTTCCAGCAGCACACGCCCACCATCATCCGGGCCTTCCATGAGCGTCACTTCTAGGTGTGCCGCTATGCCACGCCACGCCCCGAGATGCCGCTCCAGGATCTGCAAGGCAATGATCTTTTTGACTATTTGATTGGAATGGACTCGGTCGTCAGGTGGTCAATGCGGAGTCCATTGGGGTCTTTAAAAGGAGTCTGGATAAATTCATGGATGGGATAGAGAGGTGGATGTAGGGTAGAGTTAAGTAACAGGAACTACCTCTTGTAGCTTCCTTATTTTCTTATGACTACTGTATGACATAAGAAAATAAGGAAGCTACAAGACGCCGTGAGACCTACACTTGGTAGTTCCTGTAAATTAGGAAACTCAGATGATTGGGATGCCGATTCATACCCTGATGGCATAATAGCTACACAATGGTCCCTTTAGGAGGACTGTTTGCAGTTGTTTCCAGGGACACCAGGTTGATCAGTATATTTAAGGAGAATTTTCTGCAATATATTTTACTTATGTGAGTTGAAAGATGTACAGTAGTACATTTTATATACAGTACTGTTTGCTGTTTGTCTTCCTCAGTAAACAAAGGTGTTATTGCATCTGAGCCACTGTGAGTCTGGCCTTAACCCCTTGAGACCCAGAACGTTATTTCCATTGTAATTTGGGTACCATTAGACAATTTTAAGTGATTATCGGCAATATTTTATAGCTATGACCTGTTTAGTATCCTTGGCCACTAGGTAATTCGGTATATTCAGTCACTTTTCGTAATTTTATGGCAACAACAAACAATATTATATAGCCAAGGAAAGATCTGGGCATGAAGGGGTTAAAGTGTCAGATGAGAACAGTTGAGCATCCTTCAGCGAGTCACCTGATACAAACTTGAGAGCTTTCATGTAATACTGTGCTAATTATAAACTATGTGAAACAGAGGAAATATTTTTGGTGCCTTGACAAAATTTCATCCTCTACGAATTTACAATACTTGGAAGTTATTTTTAAAGCGATGGGAAGGAGGAATATAACATGTCCAGAATATTCTTAACAATCTGTAGAGAAGCTGTAATTTTGCTCTACTCGGAAAGCTGGAAGTAAATAACGGGGGTAAATGTTTTAATGTATCACTATTACCTACTACTTGTGCACTCCTTATGGCAGCCACCACCACAGGGCTCTTGCTGTGGTGGACTATGTAGTGACGGATAGCAGTATATTGCTAATAGAACTTCTGCACCTTGCCAAGTCTTGAGGTAATGGGGGGTTATGCATGTCATAAATAAAGAATGCTTAGGTAGGGAGCACTTTGGTCACAGCTGTTTAACCCCTTGAGACCCAGAACGTTATTTTGTATTGTAATATGACTACCATTAGACTATTTAAACCCCTTCACGCCCAGATCTTTCCTTTGCTATCAAAAATTGTCTGTTGTTGAGCCATAAAACTATGAAAAGTAACTGAATATACCAAATTAGTTAGTGGTCAAGGATACTGAACAGGTCATATCTTATAAAACTATTGCTTATATTCACTAAAAATTGTCTAATGGTACCCAAATTACAATGGAAATTACGTTCTGGGCCTCAAGGGGTTAATGGATATAAGCAATATTTTAGAGATATGACCTGTTTAATATCCTTGTTTACTAGCTAATTTGGTATATTAAGTTACTTTTTCGTAATTTTATGGCTAACAATGGCTATGGCTATTTCATCAAGCAAAGGAAAGATCTGGGCTTGAAGGGTTAATTAGAAGTGTGTGTGTGCTCGTGTACATTCAGACTGTTGGCAAAGGTATTCTCAATATTCTGATCACTATTTTTCATCACACTTAACAAATATTTTCTGTAAACAATATTAAGGTGGTAGCTAATTAACTTTATGACTTCAAATACTCTGAGGGCGTGGGCTTGGTTTATTTATTATTAAGTAGGTTATTTCCTTAGTCAGGCAACAGTGTTATGAGAATGGAATGAATCTCGAGTCAGCGGTGTTGAAGTCACAGTTGACACACTGGGGCCAGATCTTTACTAGAAATGGTTTGCTCAGTTTTTTTAACGAGGCGAAAAATCCTAACATCTTGCTGCTTACTGACTGATATTTGATGCCAGAAGGGAATTCTACGCTTCTTAATTTTAGTTGTATTTTATCAGTTAACCATATCTTCAGGTAAACATAGGCATCATTTTAGCCAGGAGAAGGGAATACTACGCTTCTTAATTTCAGTTGTATTTTATCAGTTAACCATATCTTCAGGTAAACATAGGCATCATTTTAACTAGAAGGGAATACTAAGCTTAATTTCAGTTGTATTTTATCAGTTAACCATATCTTCAGGTAAACAGGCATCATTTTAACTAGAAGGGAATACTAAGCTTAATTTCAGTTGTATTTTATCAGAGTTAACCATATTATCAGATAAATATAGGGATAATTTTAACAGACCTTCAGATAGAATGGAATTTTCGCCTCGTTAAAAAAGATTGAGCTTAGTCTGCAACGGCTTATTTCTGTGTTAATGTGTGCGAGGTTTTGGTAGAGTCTCTGCATTAGGGATTGTTATTTTATTGATAATACAATTCTTATTTATATTTTTTAATCTTATTGCCATTAAGAACTTTAATTTTACTGTATAGTTTTATTATTCAGTGTCAATTCTGCATTCATTTTAATCAGGATCATAAAGTTACTCGTGTTCGGGATTTTTAAAAGATGGCAGTTAGGTCTTGTTTCGGTCTACAGAGATATGAATTACTCTCGTTTCGGTCTACAAAGATATGAATTACGAGTGTTGATATTACATTGTACAAAAAAAGTGGTTGGATTTCTAGTACACATCGCTGAAAGGACAAACATAGTGCTGTACCCGGTTCTCATCTAGTATCTGTGTTGGTATTGTAAGCAGTGTTCAGGAAGGGCTGTGTGGGGCCCGAAGTAAAGATCTCTGAATGAAACAAGTCAATATTCAATGATCTCATGAAACATTTGATATTTGAAGGAGGAATCTTGTATATGTATGAGAAGTGTTGTTGGGAGACGCATTGAGCTGTCTTGTTAGATTTAATGAACTGGAGTGAAGAGTTGAGCTGTAGGGCTAGATTTAATGAACTAGAGTGGGACTTGACTTGCAATGCTGAAGAAAATGTTACAATCTATATATCAAACGTGTTATTTACATGTGATACTGAAAAATAACAAGTGTAAAATTTGAGCAATGTTTAGGTGGACACATGGGGGTTACCTTATCCAGGGGAGGCAGGAGAGTGTTCTGTCCCCCTTGAGATAGGACGTCAGTGTGATGAGCCGCCATCACAGGTTCATGATGCAGATTGTTCATACTTCAGCTCGAGTCTGACCCTCTTCTTCCTTACGCTCAAGTACATCTCTGCTTCTTACTTGTCACTGCAAAGGCAAAGAACGAATTAACTATGTTCCATGTATCTGTTGAGCTTTTAGGGAATATTCTGCATTTGTGATGGGTATTTATTTGTATTTATGTTGTGACTTTCTTATAGACCAAGTGGAGAAATAATATGATATGATATAAAAGTTTGGTTTTCTTTGAATCTGGGTAATAGCTTAAGACAGAGTTAAGCCTTGGCAATTTCATTAAATCATCTGATGAAAGTTTTGTGTGATTTTCAAGTGCAGAAATAAAATGCTTCGTTGATCTGTTATATTCAAGGCATCTCAGGTCAGGGTCAATCTTCACTACCCTGACCTTGTCACTTGTGGAGAGGGATGCCACACACTATAGTCAGTGGCGTACCCAGAAAATTTAAAAGGTGGGGCCAAATATATATATATACTAGCCGCAAGGCCGCCCTCCGGGCGGACTTTTTGGCTAGCTCCTGCGGAGGGCTATTGGTGGGCCATCGGCCCACCACCTGTGTTTGGTGGGCCACAGGCCCACCAAACACAGACTCTCCAGATAGCCCCTTCTAGCTTTCCTGAAATCATGGATGTAGAAATGTATGTATTAACGCCAACCTATTCACATCACCCCCAACCCATTCACTCACCCATTACCCATCACCCCCCACCCATTCACTCACCCATTACCCACCACCCCCCACCCATTATCCATCACCACACACCCATTCACTCACCCATTACCCCTCACCCCCCATCTATTCCCTGACCCATCCCCCATCACCCCCCACCCATTCACTCACCCATCACCCCACACCCATTACCCATCACCCCACCCATTACCCATCACCCTACATCAAGGTTTCCTCAATTCTCGCAACCCACTTTTTTTTCACATTTCTCGCTAATAGGCTGCTAAAAAAAAGATGAAAAAAAAGTGATCAGATCATCTCATAAATGGGCTTAAAACCTTCCCCTGCTCGAGCCGGTTCCAAAAATGTGCCATATGAGGGGATTCCGCCAGAGGGGGTGGCACATGGAGCGGACCACACACACACACCACACACACACACTTTCGCTTATATTATTATAGATCACCACACATCCATTCACTCACCCATTACCCCTCACCCCCCATCTATTCCCTCACCCATCACCCATCACCCCCCACCCATTCACTCACCCATCACCCCACACCCATTACCCATCACCCCACCCATTCACTCACCCATCACCCTACATCAAGGTTTCCTCAATTCTCGCAACCCCCTTTTTTTTCACATTTCTCGCTAATAGGCTGCAAAAAAAAAAAAAGGAAAAAAAAGTGATCGGATCATCTCATAAATGGGCTTAAAACCTTCCCCTGCTCGAGCCGGTTCCAAAAATGTGCCATATGAGGAGATTCCGCCATAGGGGGCGGCACCTGGAGCGGACACACACACACACACTTTCGCTTATATTATTATAGACTAGCCGCAAAGCCGCCCTCCGGGCGGACTTTTTGGCTAGCTCCTGCGGAAGGCTATTGGTGGGCCTTCGGCTCACCACCTGTGTCTTCGGCCCACCAAACATGGACTCTCCAGATAGCCCTTTCTAACTTTCCTGAAATCATGGATGTAGAAATGTATGTATTCCCCCCCACCCATTACCCATCACCCCCCACCCATTCACTCACCCATTACCCATCACCCCCCACCCATTCACTCACCCATTACCCATCACCCCCCTCCCATTCACTCACCCATTACCCATCACCCCCCACCCATTCACTCACCCATTACCCATCACCACACACCCATTCACTCACCCATTACCCCCCACCCATTCACTCACCCATTACCCATTGTAATGCCCGTTATTCAGAAGAGATAGGATGGGAATTATTATCATATAATTCCCGGGTTATGTCCCGTAAGCAATTCAATCTTTTAGTTTTCTCGTGTAAATTTATCTTCTTTCTTCCTATCTTTCATTTCTATCTTCCTTCCTTCCCTCACTCCCTTCCCCCCCGACATTCCGCGTGCGAATCAACATTCGTGGGATACTTATTTCGCGATCAGTGATAACTAATGGATTCAAAACTTTTCATCCTCCCCTCACCCTCCTATCAGATCAAGGAACACTCCTAGATTCTTAATGTCCTTCAAAATAGTCACCATAGTGAGAGATCACGTTCATAAATGGATGTGTTAGTAGAGTTATTTGCTGAATAAAAAGTCGACCAAATTTATGGTTCGCCTCCATTACCACACCACTCTAAAAGACGTGTTCGGACACTGGACACGAACTTCAATAACACTTTCCTCGGTTATTGGATTAAACATATTAAATTCTTCTATATCAAAGTAACAGGACTGTATTATAGGCAGCCCTTTCTTAGGTACACTAGTTTCATTATTTAATTAGTTATTTCGGGATTATAAGCTCTTCAGGAGAGGCCAAGTTCAGGGTATCCAAACATTCCCCTCTTCTCCCGCGGGTCTTGGTTCACCCTTAAGGCGGCAGTCTCTCTCCCACTCTCCGACAGGTAAGACGTACGACGTTCGCTCCTATTCTCCCCCCCTCCCCTTTCCTTGTTATAATATTGTTATCTATATTTCCAAATATGGGTACCGATGTTTAGTTTTCACTAACGTAAAGGAGGCCTGCCCCATCCTTATAATTATTATTAACGCAGTCTCTCTCCCACTCTCCGACAGGCGGACATCTAGGCCTTGACGCAAAGGGCCCGATACATGGTTTTTAGTGAAACGCACACAACATTCTTACTCTTATATTCCCCCCTTATATCTTCCATGTATAATTATAAGTATTCAGCGGTATGTTACCTAAGTGAAGGATAATTTATCAATAAGGTTCAGGGAGGGAGGTGTATGCTCACCAGAGCTTACCTTCATCACATGGGAAGAGCTTCCTATGAAGAGTGTAAAGTTTTACTTATATCAGATTAGAGCTTTCCTGTGTTGGGATGGAGAGCTTTCTGATGTTGGATTAACACTTATATGTTTGTCTGGGATCTCAAACAAGAGACATACTACTTCAGCATGAATAAATAGGATGATGTTTTCAAATATAGTTCTTGTGTTTATTATAAAAACCCCAGGTGATTATTCTGCGTTAGGACAGTAATTCCCCACACTTCCAAAAGAGTCAGCCTTACTCGGTATAATTCCACGTATCAATCACGACTACCAAGATAAATCTAATATATATCTATTCACGTGCTCAGGGAGTAAACCAGAGAACTACTCGCTTGAGCTGGTGGCAGCACTTCCCCTTAATTCATACTCTTTCCCCTTAACCTAAACTCCTACCCCTTCCCCTTAAATTCATCCCCATTTCAGTACTCTCCGCAGCGAGAAGTTTTCATACTATAATCACATAGTGAAGTCATAAGACTAGTTTTCAATTCTCAATTCAAGTTGTAATCAAATGAAAAATCATAATCAATTAATATCATTCAAATAACAAAAGCACCAGGTATAAACTTCTGCCATAGGAGTTCTGGCAACACACCATCACCCCCCACCCATTCACTCACCCATTACCCATCACACCACACCCATTCACTCACCCATTACCCATCACCCCCCACCCATTCACTCACCCATTACCCATCACCACACACCCATTCACTCACCCATTACCCCCACCCATTCACTCACCCATTACCCATCACTCCCCACCCATTCACTCACCCATTACCCATCACCACACACCCATTACCCATCACCCCCCACCTATTCCCTCACCCATCACCCCCCACCCATTCACTCACCCATCACCCCACACCCATTACCCATCACCCCACCCATTCACTCACCCATTACCCATCACCCTACATCAAGGCTTCCTCAAAAAAAAGAAAAAAAAAAAGGTGATCGGATCATCTCATAAGTGGGCTTATGACCTTCCCCTGGTCAACCTGATTCCAAAAATGTGCCATATGAGGTGTTTGCGCCACGGGGGGCGGAACCTATACCACACACACACAGACACAGACACACACTTTCGCTTATATTATATTAGCCGTAAAGCCGCCCTCCGGGCGGACTTTTTGGCTAGCTCCTGCGGAGGGCTATTGGTGGTGGGCCGAAGGCCCACCACCTGTGTTTGGTGGGCCTTCGGCCCACCAAACACGGACTCTCCAGATAGCCCCTTCTAACTTTCCTGAAATCATGGATGTAGAAATGTATGTATTACCCCCACCCATTCACTCACCCATTACCCATCACCCCCCACCCATTACCCATCACCCCCCACCCATTCACTCACCCATTACCCATCACCACACACCCATTCACTCACCCATTACCCATCACCCCCCACCTATTCCCTCACCCATCACCCATCACCCCCAACCCATCACCCCCAACCCATTCACTCACCCATCACCCCACACCCATTACCCATCACCCCACCCATTCACTCACCCATTACCCATCACCCTACATCAAGGTTTCCTCAATTCTCGCAACCCACTTTTTTTTTCACAATTATCGCTAATAGGCTGCTAAAAAAAAAAAAAAGTGATCGGATCATCTCATAATTGGGCTTAAAACCTTCCCCTGGTCAACCCGGTTCTAAAATGTGCCATATGAGGTGATTGCGCCACGGGGGGGCGGAACCTATACCAGACACACACACACACACAGACACACACTTTCGCTTATATTTACCATTACCCATCACCCCCCACCTATTCCCTCACCCATCACCCATCACCCCCAACCCATCACCCCCAACCCATCACCCCCCACCCATTCACTCACCCATCACCCCACACCCATTACCCCACCCATTCACTCACCCATTACCCGTCACCCTACATCAAGGTTTCCTCAATTCTCGCAATCCACTTTTTTTTTCACAATTATCGCTAATAGGCTGCTAAAAAAAAAAGAAAAAAAAAAGTGATCGAATCATCTCATAATTGGGCTTAAAACCTTCCCCTGGTCAACCCGGTTCCAAAAATGTGCCATATGAGGTGATTGCGCCACGGGGGGCGGAACCTATACCACACACACACACAGATAGACACAGACACACACTTTCGCTTATATTATTATTATTATTTTATATATATATATATATATATATATATATATATATATATATATATATATATATATATATATATACATATATACATATATATACATATATATATATAAGAATAGATATAATAAAAAAATATATAAATAAAAATCTAAAAAATTTAATCTAAATTATATATATATATATATATATATATATATATATATATATATATATATAATATAATATATATATATATATATATATATATATATATATATATATATATATATATAAATAAATCTATTTAAAAAATCATAATAAATAAAAAACTACAAACCAAAAAAAAAAAAAAAAAAAAAATTTAAATTATAAAATACTTTTTTTTTTATATATTTTATATATATATAATATATATTTTTTATATATCTATCATTATCTATTTATCTATCTATATATATATATATATATTATATATTTTTCTTTGCAAAAGGGGTGGGCATGGCCGCATGTATACAGTGGTCTATGTCCCAGCGAATGAAAGTAATAAAACAAAATGAACTTACATATTACGAGACTTCAAGATGGTCGCGTGATGTGTACACTTAGTATTATTTCCTGATTATTCTGCTGCGGCTGAAGTACCCAGGGTCTTCCTTCAGATAATAAATGACCCTGGAAGTACCTGTACGTGAAGGCAAGGACGTGTATAACCTTCCCTCTCGACAGCCGCTACGGTACTGACGCGCCGTTCCGCCCTGCCCTGCCGCCTCCACCGAACTCTGAACCGAGTCGAGTGGGCTCCGAACACCCGTATTGCCAACCATCCTTCGTGTATCTATGCTCCCATGGTAATATTTGATGTTCAGCAGACCAAATGAAGACAACACATGCACGTAAGCTCAGGCAGGTATAGTTAGGAAAATGTACGTGGTTAACAGGTAAAGGAAATTGTCGAGTCTCAAGTCTATAACGAGATGCTTCACGCGGGAGTTCAAAGCCAGCGACTACGGGTAACTATCAAGTGTTGTTGTTTTTGTCTGATTGGCTTGTTAATTTATGGGTGTGCCTCTGTGTGTGTGTGTGTATATATATATATGTGTGTGTGTGTGTGTGTGTGTATATATGTGTGTGTGTGTGTGGCGCAGAGGTTGCAGGGATCAATGGATAATCTGTAATCTGTTAGCGCAGAAATGCATTTGATGAGCCGCCACGGACACACAGCCGAATCAGAGGGTTTTACCAGCACTGTGCGAGGACTCATTTAATTAACCCTTCACGCCCAGATCTTTCTTTTGCTATAAAAACTTGTCTGTTGTTAGCCATAAGATTACGAAAAGTAACTGAATATACCAAATTAGTTAGTGGACAAGGATACTAAACAGGTCATATCTATTACATATCATATGGCTTATATTCACTAAAAATCGTCTAATGGTGCCCAAATTACAATGGAAATTACGCTCTGGGCCTCAAGGGGTTAACAGGCGAATTCTGAATGACCAATCCACTGCTGCTAGACAGAAGGCTGGCTGCGTGCTTTCATACGTACTACATACATTAACAATAGGAACTTTTACTAATTGACTAAACAGTGAAGATGCAATGAAAGCCAAGAGGTGTCCAGAGAGTTGTGGAAAGGATTATGTTGTGGAAATCCTGAAGATATTGGAATAAATCAGCTTGAAAATAAACGTAATATGATCAAACTTAAACTAAAGAACAGATGCTCTCTCTCTCTCTCTCTCTCTCTCTCTCTCTCTCTCTCTCTCTCTCTCTCTCTCTCTCTCTCTCTCTCTCTCTCTCTCTCTCTCTCTCTCTCTCTTCCTCTCTCTCTCTCTCTCTCTCTCTCTCTCTCTCTCTCTCTTCTCTCTCTCTCTCTCTCTCTCTCTCTCTCTCTCTCTCTCTCTCTCTCTCTCTCTCTCTCTCCTCTCTCTCTCTCTCTCTCTCTCTCTCTCTCTCTCTCTCTCTCTCTCTCTCTCTCTCTCTCTCTCTCTCTCTCTCTCTCTCTCTCTCTCTCTCTCTCTCTCTCTCTCTAGCGTCATGAGTATACACGATGTTGTAATGATACATTCCTCAAGCGACTGATCATCACCTCCACTCCACCCTTCGCGGCCTGACTCTCACACTCGCACTGACGCATCCACTGAGCGCACCCAGGCACTGTCCCGCCCCGCTCCGCCCCGCACAATGCTGCACCTTGCCCTGCTGCTCCTCGCCTTGCTGGTGGGTCCTGTCACGGTGCACTCTGGGTTTGATAGATTGTCTCAGTACTCCATATTACTGTGATGCTACACGTACTAATGCTGTGTTTGCGTGACATTGACATGATCACCGGTAAAGTCTGGCTCGCGAGTTAGTTTCCGTGGTGGAGGGAGGAAGGTGTTCATACAACCACCATCAACACGTCCTCATGTCTGTCTCTATAGGACGTATGAGGGACGCCGCAATGAAGGGTCATCGATCTTCCCGGTAATTACTGTATTGGTTCTTTGCAGAATGTCTCCTTGGCCGAAATCGCGAACGTAGTGGCCGACTGCACGACGTTCCGGCGGTGCCGCTGCGGCGAGGGTGTCGCGGGGGGCACGGCGACGCCCGCCCTGGCCCGCCTCACCAACACCAAGACCAACAAGCGGTGCGCCGCGGTGCTCATCAACGACAGGTACTTGCTGTCCAGCGCTGACTGTGACGCCGGACTCATAGACGAAAGCCAAGTCTATGACGAGACGTTCGTCACCTTCTACAACTCTGAGCAGGCTCTTCACGTGGACCGCCTCTACGTGCACCACCATCACGTGGCCGCCAGTGTGCCGCGCCTCTATGACATCATGCTGGTCCGCCTCAGATACCTGGTGGACATGAGCGTGCATGTGCCCATCTGCCTGCCTCACGCCTCGCTGCTCCTGTACGACGACACCCCCGCCTGGATCATGGGTCCCGGCAAGGGCCCCGTCAGCGTCATGACCCACACAGGTAACTGCTCCTTCACGCACCAGGTGGACGGCCCCGTCAGGACCATCCGTGTGAGGCCTGGCATGTACCTGTGCGCCGGCCGCGTGGACACCCCCTTCTGCAGCCTCGAGCCTGGCTTCCTGCTGGTGGTGAGGGTGCACGGCTGGTACATGGTGGTGGGCGTCGCCTCCACGCTGGAACTCTTCCCCATGTGTACCTACTCCATGGGCCTGTTCTCAGAGGTCCTGCCCCACCGCGGCTGGATCAAGAACATGACCAGTGACGCTTCGGGTTGCCAATTTGACCTGTAACCATGCCTTAGAGTAGGACAGGTCAAACACACACACACACACACACACAAACAACTGCCCAAACTGACAAATCACACCCACTTTATTTCTTGTCCTCAAAAACACACACACACACACACACACACACACACATATCTAGTGATAAGGAAAACGACGATGCAGAGAAAAATTACCGCAAAACGATTTTCATGCTCCGACAAAATAGCACTAAGCCCATTGTTTGGATATCTGGCACTCCTGAACAATAAAGGAAAGTAAAGGATAAGTATTTTACAGATGAATTCCTGCCGCTATGTATAAGTTGAGGCCGCCTGGACCCCTTAACCCCTCACGCCCAGATCTTTCCTTGGCTATAAAAAATTCGTATGTTGTCAAGCCATAAAATTACGAAAAGTAACTTAATATACCAAATTAGTTAGTCGACAAGGCTACTAACAGGTCATATCTATAAAACATTGCTTTATGTTCACTAAAAATCGTCTAATGGTACCCAAATTACAATGGAAATTACATTCTGGGTGTGAAGGGGTTAGTGATGATGGCTGCATGCACGCCCTTCCCGCCCTTGTGTTGCTGTGACACTTATAGAAAGTCTCACTACACTATTCCTAAACACGTGGCGATCACATCAACAACCCATAGAAAGACGACTTCTATAACGTGCAGCGAGTCATTTAATAGGGTAGACAAGTACAATTTTTTACAAGACTTACATTGGGGTATTTGAGAGATTAACCCCTTGAGGCCCAGAACGTAATTTCCATTGTAATCTGGGTACCATTAGACGATTTTTTTGTGTGAATATAAGCAATGTTTTTATAGATATGACCTGCTTAGTATCCTTGTCCACTAGATAATTTGGTATATTCAGTTACTTTTTGTTATTTTATGGCTCGATAACAGACAATTTTATATAGTAAAGGAAAGATCTGGGCGTGAAGGGGTTAAAGGGGCTTGTGAGGAGACGTGTGGGGACATGAACACAAAGATAAAGAGGAGGAAGGGGGGAAGGTAAAGAGAGGAAGGGAAGAGGCGAAGAGAGGAAGGGGGAGGTACAGAGAGGAAGGGGAGGTACAGAGAGGAAGGGGGAGGTACAGAGAGGAAGGGGAGAGTCGAAGAGAGGAAGGGGGAGAGTCGAAGAGAGGAAGGGGAGGTACAGAGAGGAAGGGGGAGGTACAAAGAGAAGGGGGAGAGTCGAAGAGAGGAAGGGGGAGAGTCGAAGAGAGGAAGGGGGAGGTACAGAGAGGAAGGGGGAGAGTCGAAGAGAGGAAGGGGGAGGTACAGAGAGGAAGGGGGAGAGGCGAAGAGAGGAAGGGGGAGAGTCGAAGAGAGGAAGGGGGAGGTACAGAGAGGAAGGGGGAGAGGCGAAGAGAGGAAGGGGGAGAGTCGAAGAGAGGAAGGGGGAGAGTCGAAGAGAGGAAGGGGGAGAGTCGAAGAGAGGAAGGGGGAGGTACAGAGAGAGGAAGGGGAAGAGGCGAAGAGAGGAAGGGGAGGTACAGAGAGGAAGGGGAAGGTACAGAGAGGAAGGGGGAGGTACAGAGAGGAAGGGGGAGGTACAGAGAGGAAGGGGGAGGTACAGAGAGGAAGGGGGAGAGGCGAAGAGAGGAAGGGGAGAGTCGGAGAGGAAGGGGGAGGTACAGAGAGGAAGGGGAGAGTCGAAGAGAGGAAGGGGAGAGTCGAAGAGAGGAAGGGGGAGAGTCGAAGAGAGGAAGGGGGAGAGTCGAAGAGAGGAAGGGGGAGAGTCGAAGAGAGGAAGGGGGAGGTACAGAGAGGAAAGGGGAGGTACAGAGAGGAAGGGGGAGAGGCGAAGAGAGGAAGGGGGAGAGTCGAAGAGAGGAAGGGGGAGAGTCGAAGAGAGGAAGGGAGAGTAAAAAGAGGAAGGGGTAGAGGCGAAGAGAGGAAGGGGGAGGTACAGAGAGGAAGGGGGAGAGTCGAAGAGAGGAAGGGGGAGGTACAGAGAGGAAGGGGGAGAGGCGAAGAGAGGAAGGGGGAGAGTCGAAGAGAGGAAGGGGGAGAGTCGAAGAGAGGAAGGGGGAGGTACAGAGAGGAAGGGGTAGAGGCGAAGAGAGGAAGGGGGAGGTACAGAGAGGAAGGGGGAGAGGCAGTGTTTGAGGAAGCAAGGCAAAGAGTGGCGGAGGAATCATAACTTGCACGAAATGTTGACGGTAGGATCGGGAGCCACGTCTTGCTCAGCACATTCAGGCGGTTGTTGAGACATTCCCTGGCGCACACATCATCACAGACACTTATTGAAAGGCTGCCTGCCATCCATAGCTAAGGGGGAAAGAGTACACTTCGGAGGAGGAGGAGGAGGGGAGAAGGAGAGGAGGAGGAAGAGGGGAGGAGGAAGGGATAGTGCTGAAAATATGGTAAATTTCCAGATGAACACCGAACTTCCTTTAGTGGACGAAACTATTTTTTTATGGTGAGTTTTGATGTGTTTTGAATGAATCTGCTAACCGTTTCTGTCGCAAATATTATTATTATTATTATTTTTTTTAGCATAAGTGACAAAAGAATTAAACAAATTGAACCTAACCGAAGCTATATCTAACCGAACCTAATACCTAACCTAACCTTTACCTAACCTAACCTTTACCTAACCTAACCTTTACCTAAGCTAACATAAAGCTAACCTATACCTAACTAAAAATAAATATTACTAACCTTTCCCTAACTAAAAAAAAGAATTGCGACAGAAACGGTTAGCAAATTCATTCAAAACACATCAAAACTCACCATAAAAAATTAGCTTCGTCCACCAAAGTGAATTCGTTGTTCATCAGGAATAATACCGAAAATATAAGTAAAAAGTTGTGTCTATGGATGAGATGAAGTCGTACCACATACCAAAATATTTGTACGACATAACTGGCCGTTAGTAATATACCACTGTTCCAAACGACGGTCTATTCTCTAGTAGTAGTAATTTATTGACAAAGTACCAGTTTTACAGAATTTTTTACGTCATAACAAAAAAATAGGATCCACTTTGTCCAAGTAAAAATAAAAATACGAAATGCATTAACCCCTTGAGGCCCATGACATACTTTCCATTGTAATTTGGGTGCCATTAGACGCTTATTAGTGAATATAAGCAATATTTTATAGATATGACCTGTTACGTATCCTTGTCCACTAGTTAATTTGGTATATTTAGTTACTTTTCGTAATTTTATGGCTCGACAACAAACATTTTTTTATAGCAAAGGAAAACAGTGAGGAGGGGTTACAAAGAAGCGAGGGCGATATTTCTATACTAAAAACGATCTAAAAGAAAGCACAAAGAATGCAATAACTATATATGCCGATGATCTACAATGCAATAACTATACATGCCGAAAGCACATCACTGGTAGTCTGGTACAAACCCTTAATTATTACTAGTTGACGTAGCTACATTGCAATAACCTCACGCTTGTCATATAAACACACACCACCACAGACACAACTACACAGGAATTGAACCAAATAATATAAACTCTCCTTCTGCATTTGCCTTGATCAAACGTACCAGACTGTACTAACCAATAACCATATCATCACAAATAAGTTTCCTACACTCAGTCACTCGCACAGCTACAGTGAGTCAGGCAGCCCACCCACCGCCTCATTGCTACACACTACACTCAACTTTAAACGACCACCACCACTCTCATGGTTTACACTTACCTGTAACATAGTCTGCCACACAATCCCTACACACTTATGCACTCGCTTATGCAGTTTGAGCGGCAGATATTGACGTAGAGAGCAAATAAACGCTGGTATATATACGGCAGACAAGCGCAGGCGGGTACTAACTGATGCCGCACAGAAAATGAAAACAAATCAGGAATGCCACACGCCCACACCACGCGGCACGCAGTACCCGACGCAGAACGAAATACCTAATTATTACTGTTTATTGTTCACCCTCTGATCTGGCTGCAGGTTTTGTCATCAGCTATGTATGAAAAGTAGTCGTTCCTTTGATCAGATACATTTTTACACTTATGAATATCTTGGTTTATTTTACCAGTACAGCGTCAAGCAATGCCGCGCAGTTGGTATTTCTTCTCGTTAAGGCCCGTCCACACTACCTACCTAGGCCTTACGATGCGCATTATAATGCGCATTATAGCGCTGGAACTCGATTTTCGTGTTGAGTGATGCTGGAGAGTGATGCTGGTGGCAAATCTAGCGCGGGGCATTTCTGCAACGTAATGCGCGCATCAGTAGGCGTCTAGCTTCCTTATTTTCTTATGTTCTTAAAAGGCGTGTTGTTTAGCCCTTACAGAAGGTAGTGCAGCATGGGTGGAAGCAACAGCAGGGGCAGGGCCATGGAGGGGGTGTAGGCAGGGGCAGTGCTGTACATCTGCCTTGGACAGGTGCGGACAGTGTTGCAGAGCGGGGAGCTGCAGTAACAGGTGAGGCCAGACCCAGAGCCAGGCCCGTCGTCATAGCAGCCATCATCGTGCGACTCTTCAGTACAACCTATATTGTCGTCTTGCGAGTCTCTCACTGTCAAAAAGAATAAGCTTAATACTGTCACCTCTCTCTATACCATTTACCCCTGGATTAAATATAGGTACATCAAGAAACATTAACCCCTTCACACCCATATCTTTCCTTGGCTATAAAAAAATGCATTTTGTCGAGCCATAAAATAACGAAGAGTAACTGAATATATCAAATTAGTTAGTGGACAAGGATATTAAACAGGTCATATCTCTAAAATATTGCTTATATTCACTAAAAATCGTCTAATAGTAGCTAAATTACAATGGAGATTACGTTCTTACGAGGGCCCAATTACGCTCTGCTTCAAGGGGTTAACAATGCCACCTCTATCTATCCCATTAACCCCTGGATTATATAAAGGTGCATCAAGAAACATTAAATATATCTTGGACTAAAGAATAAGCTTACCAATGCCACCTCTCTCTATCCCATTAACCCCTGGATTATATAAAGGTACATCATGAAACAATAGATATCTGTTGGACCATAGACAGAATATCACGTTTGCACTTACTAGAGCGGCCACAGCCCACGTAGCAGATGCCCGTCTCACAGAAGCCCACACCGGTGTACTGTTTGCCTTTCCGCTCGTTGTAGCACATGAACGAGGCGGCTGGTGGGGAGGAGGGAAGTCGAATTAAACCCCTTCACACCCAGATCTTTCCTCTGCTATAGAAAATTGTGTGTTGTCGAGCCATAAAATTAAGAAAAGTAACTTAACATACCAAATTAGTTAGTCGACAAGGGTACCAAACAGGTCATATCTATAAATTATTGCTTATTATATTCACTAAAAATCGTCTAGTGGTACCCAAATTACAATGGAAATTACGTTCTGGGCCTCAAGGGGTTAATGCAAACACAAGATTACAAACTGTAGCCTACCTCCATCTTGAAATTGGTTAACATAATAGTTTAGATTAATGACTGATGAAAAATTGCTGTGATTTCATAGGCAGTTGTTGATGAGGAAGGTTGACAAATAAATGTAAAGACAAAAAGATTACAAACTGTAGCCTACCTCCATCATGAAACTGGTTAACATAAGAGTTCAGATTGATGACTGATTACGAATTGCAATGATTTCATATAATGTGAATAATATTGTTCATTTATTGTAAGACTAAATATCCAGTGGGTTATATTAGGAGTATGTGTTAATAGTTCTTGCAGTGTTTTAAATGTCTATAGTGTTTACCGCACCATGGTAAAGGTTAAGACAATATAGTATGGTCTATAGACTCTATACTCTGTTTTTTTTAAGAGGCGAAAAATCCTGACCCCTTGCTGCTTACTGACTGATATTTGATGCCAAGAGAAGGGAATACAACGCTTCTTCTTAATTTTAGTTGTATTTTATCATAGTTAACCATATTATCAGGTAAATATAGTCATAATTTTAAGCATGAGACCTTACGATAGAATGTAATTTTCGCCTCGTAAAAAAAAAAAGACTAAAACGGTAACTCACGCATGGCGACGCATGACTCACCGGCGTGGAGGAGGGCGAGGGTGATCAGTGTCAGCAGCAGCAGGCGGGAACAGCGAGAAGGCCTCATCTTGGTCTGAAAGAGTCAATTAACTTTTATATAGTTTGCCTGAAAGACTTGATCAACACGTAACCTGTTTTGTGATACCATTGTATATTTAGACATAGTTATGACATGTTGGTTGTTGTGTTATGTATAGTTAGTTATGTATAGTTTAGACATAATTATAGATATAATTAAGGTGCACTTATAAGAGTAACGTAAGGTAGTGAATGGGTATCACCTGGGAACAGCTTCGATAGTTTGCGGGCAGTAACAGACGCAAAGCGGGTAGTCGCTGAAAGAAGCAAAGAAAACAACAGGGAGAGATGAAGTGGGTAAATATGCGTTTATGTTTACTTATAAAACTAAATCAGCTTACTCAAGGCTCTCATGAATATAATGAGCGTAACAATTTCTGAGAATGGCTAATAGGTCGTGCTGCCAGATCGCTCCTTGGCTGGCGGAGGAATCAGAGAACATAAGAACATAAGAACATCAGAAAATAAGGAAGCTACAAGAGGCCGCGAGACCTATTATACACGTGGTAGTTCCTGTTCCTCCAGTAAACACACTTTGAAGACACGCCTTCACAGCCTCAACCACCCACGTACACAACAGCACAACTATCCCTCGTTAGCATGCCCTACAAACAGGAACTATATATATACCATGTGTAGGTCTCGCGGCCTTTTGTAGCTTCTTTATTTTCTGATGTTATGTTCAAACAGACAGGGTGTTATAGTAATTATATACAGCTGCTTGGAGACCCCACCCCTGCCTCACCAGTACCCTGACAACACATAAGAACATAAGAAGATATGGAAGCTACAAGAGGCTGGGAGACCTACAACTGGTAGTTCCTGTAACACGTAGTAGTTCCTGTAAACATAGATAATTAAAACACGTAACACAGTGGTTCTTCACCTCCCCTATCCCCTTATTCCCTGACAGGTGTTATCATCGGTTAGATAATCACTACGGATACGAAAACAAGAACTGTATTTACCGTAACAAGATGCGCAAACGTTTCACAGCAGAGATAGCGTGCTTCCGTCTTGACGTCTCGCGCGTCTCTTCACTACTGTGCCATGCAAGTTGATGATGCAATGAAGCTATAGGATGAGGAGGAGGAGGAGGAGGAGGAGGAGGAGGAGGAGGAGGAGGTAGTACAGTAGAATAAGAGGAAGAGAAGACGAGGAGGAGGAGGAGGAGGAGGAGGAGGAGGAGGAGGAGGAGGAGGAGGTAGTAGAATAAGAGGAAGAGAGGAGGAGGAGGAGGAGGAGGAGGAGGATGAGGAGGAGGAGGAGGAGGAGGAGGAGGAGAAGAAGGAAGAGGAGGTAGTAGAATAAGAGGAAGAGAAGACGAGGAGGAGGAGGAAGAGGAGGAGGAGGAGAGAACTGGTTTCTATAGCTTCCTAGCCAGAATCTTTGGTATCATGTCTGTTAGGTGCCAGTCTGGGAGTCTGGTTTGCTCTGAGGATGTCTGTTGTTTGGGATGCCACAGAGCCGGATTTTTTTTTTTTTGACTGCTAGGTAGTAGTTTTTATAAATTTGGCCGAAAAAAGTGACATCTTGGCCGTGGGAAATAATTAATTCACCAGAAACAAAACGTTATGGCCTTATTTTTGTTTGTTTTTTTACTTTTATTTCTATACGTACGAGTGTTAACATCAAAGGTGGGCGCGCCGCTGAATTTTGGTACTTGCGCCCGCGCCCCTGCGCCGGCGGCGATGCCCATCTGCGCCCGCGCCGCTGCGCTGCTATTTTTGGCCCCTTTAAAGGGCACGGTGTTTAGCTTAACTAACTTCCTCTATTTGTACAACCCGGAAGTCGCGGGGATTCTGGTACGAGATATGGGAGTGGCGCTACGGTGTCACTATGGGCTTCGATAGCTGGTTGGCTGAGCGAGTACAATTACGTCACAGCCTCGCCAGCGAATCACATAGTATTTCTCAAAAAGTTTCAGCCAATCACAAGGCTTCCACGCTCTCAGCTGTGTTTATAAACAAATTCATCATCCACACCAAAATGCTCCACCCTTCTTCCTCCTCCTCCTCCTCCTCCTCCACCTCCTAGCTTCTCCTTCTCCTTCTCCTCCTCCTCTTCCTCCTCCTAACCTTTTCTTATAGCAGTTGGTAGTAGTTGTAGTAGTAGCAGCAGTAATAAGCCGTGTTACGACCGCAGTGCTGCCAGATCGAGCTGCCAAAATTTCCCTATATTCACCTCAAACATTTCCCTGTTTAGCCCTGTATTTCCCTGTCGCCTTTATATCAGTTTTTCCGTCAGAATTGCACAATTTGCAATGGAAATACAGAGGGCCTTTACCCCTTCATATCAGCCAACTTAAAAATTTGGGGTCACTTTCCCATTTATCAGTGTATCTTTGAGTGCACGCCTGGCGTTTGGGCTTGTATGGAGGCAGTGGCGCAACCAGGGGGCTCTCCGAAATTTCCTTCCTTGTAAGAAATCAGAATACACTAAGTCAGTTAAAAAAGTTATTACAGGTTCTACCTAGCGATATGACCGCGTCACCTGACCGTGTGCACCTATACCTTGATTTGGTCACGCATATGCTTCACGAAATGTCTTGAACAAGCATCTAACAGCACCAAAACTATTGTTTCAGCAGCAAAAATATGAAATCAGACCTGAAAAGGCCATCAGCCGATGGCTGAAAAATTTACCATCCAACGACTAGCGATAAATCTGGCGGATTTACTGTGTACTGGGTGGCGAATACAAATTTCTGCCCCCCCTCACCGAAAAATATTCCTAGGTGCACCTCTGGCTGGAGGAGTAGACATGACTACAGGTCACATCAATAACACAGTAACAGAAATCCTTCAGAGACTTCCAAACGTCAATCAGTACGGCAGCTTTACCGGGAACTGAGAATGAACTCACGGGAGTCTGAGACTCTGAGATAGGACCTCAGTCTGAGACTCTGAGATAGGACCTCAGCTCAATCAGTACGGCAGCTTTACCGGGAACTGAGAATGAACTCACGGGAGTCTGAGACTCTGAGATAGGACCTCAGCTGAACACGTACTGTACCGACACTGCGAAAACCGGACTAGAACGATACGGCTATTTTGAGACTTACAGCGAATCTCTCTCTCTCTCTCTCTCTCTCTCTCTCTCTCTCTCTCTCTCTCTCTCTCTCTCTCTCTCTCTCTCTCGTAATTTAGAGATATATACACAAAAAGTTTATATATTCTCCGTATCTTTCGAATTTCCCTATATTTTGGTATATTTTCAATTTTCTTCCCTGTTTCCCTGTAGTGACCTGAATTTCCCTTAAACAGGGAAATTTCCCTGCATCTGGCAGCACTGAGTTAACCATTGATTTAGCCCGTGTATTAAAACTTCTTATTTCTAGAGTTACCGCAAACAACATCTTTTGGGCGAAAATATTTGTTGCTGTTAGTTCTTTCGTTATTGGGTTTTTTTAATCCTTCTATAATAATATAAGCGAAAGTGTGTGTGTGTGTCCGCTCTAGGTTCCGCCCCCCGTGGCGCAATCCCCTCATATGGCACAGTTTTGGAACTGGGTCGACCAGGGGAAGGTTTTAAGCCCACTTATAGGATGATCCGATCACTTCTTTTTATTTTAGCAGCCTATTAGCGAGAATTGTGAAAAAAAAATAGTGGGTTGCGAGAATTGAGGAAACCTTGATGTAGGATGATGGGTAATGGGTGGGGTGATGGGTAATAGGTGTGGGGTGATGGGTGAGTGAATGGGTGGGGGGTGATGGATTGGGGGTGATGGGTGATAGGTGGGGGGTGTTGGGTAATGGGTGAGTGAATGGGTGTGTGGTGGTGGGTAATGGGTGAGTGAATGGGTGGGGGGTGATGGGTAATGGGTGAGTGAATGGGTGGGGGGTGATGGGTAATGGGTGAGTGAATGGGTTGGGGGTGATGTGAATGGGTTGGCCTTAATACATACATTTCTACATCCATGATTTCAGGAAAGCTAGAGAGGCTATCTGGAAGTCTGTGTTTGGTGAGGCCCACCAATAGCCCTCCGCAGGAGCTAGCCAAAAAGTCCGCCCGGAGGGCGGCTTTGCGGCTAGTTGTTCATATAAGTAAGGCTGGCCTGATGATACGTAAGTGACGGTCCCTCCTATGTTTTATTAGCTACAGCATCCCCGTGTATTCATCTAGTTGTATTTTTACAGGGCCAGAGCAACGCTCGTGTGGCCCCGTCTCCATATCAACATTTTTAGCATTCATCCTTAGTGGTTAGTGTTGGCCGAAGCCACCACCCCGGGAGGGGGGTCACAAACCCCCGGCTGACACCCGGTACCCATTCACTGCTGGGTGGACAGGGGCTCGAGTTTTAAGGAAACAACACATCTGTTTCCGCTCCGCCCGGGGATCGAACCCGGGACTTCTCGGTTGTGAACCGAGCGTGCTAACCACTACACTACGGAGTACATGTGTGTGTGTGTGTGTGTGTGTGTGTTATCTTTTATCTGTCATAGTAATAGCTCCATATACTTCACCCTATGTTGGCAACTCTATAATAATTTGTCTGTACCTTACTCTCGCAGCAAGATAAGATAAGCTAAGACGATAATTTCAAAGCCATGATCCTGTTTGACTTATTCCTCTCTCTCTCTCTCTCTCTCTCTCTCTCTCTCTCTCTCTCTCTCTCTCTCTTTCCTTGCTTCCTTTTGCTTTTACTTCCTTTTATCTATACCCTCCCCCCACACACATCCTCTTCTCCTCACTTCTCTCTCTCTCTTCTCCTCTTCTCTCCTCTCTCTCTCTCTCTCTCTCTTCTCCTTCTCTCTCCTCTCTCTCCTCTCTCTCTCTCTCTCTTTCCTTGCTTCCTTTTGCTTTTACTTCCTTTTATCTATACCCTCCCCTCTCTCTCTCTCTCTCTCTCTCCTCTCTCCTCTCTCTCTCTCTCTCTCTCTCTCTCCTCTCTCTCTCTCTCTCTCTCTCTCTCTTCTCCTCTTCTTGTGTGTTGTATATCTTGTATTAGATCACTTTCTATGTTTCTTTCTTTCTTCATCTTTTGTCTATTTCTGTAATCTCGTATACTTTTCTATTTTTGTCATTTCGTCCATACTTCTCTTCTTTATCATTTACTTCATCATGTGTACTGGTAATGCTAACTCCCTTATGAAATGTTACACACACACACACACACACACACACACACACACGTATGAGTACCACCACTACCACCACCAATAACAACATAACAACATCAGTAAAAAGCAACAACAGCACACAACAATAACTACAACTACATACTAGAAGGACTAAATGTCTAAATTACGTCATGCTATCTATACACACAGTTGCCAAGGATCCCACACACACACACCTCCTCTACTTCCCTCGTACAGTAGTAAGTTTTCAGAGGCGCCGGGACTTCAATTTATTAACATTATATTCCTGAGATGGTTAACCCCTTCACGCCCAGATCTTTCCTTTGCTATATATAATCGTCTGTTCTTAGCCATAAATCACGAAAAGTAACTGAATATACCAAATTAGTTAGTGGTCAAGGATACTAAACAGGTCATATCTATTAAATATTGCTTATATGCACTAAAAAATCGTCTAATGGTTCCCAAATTACAATGGAAATTACGTTCTGGGCCTCAAGGAGTTAAAGAAGTAAAGTGGAAGTGGTGAGTGGCGTATGAAAGCTTAGGGTAGTAAAGGGATAGAGTGGAATGCGGTATTGTCACGTCCCAACGCCATTAAAAACAACACAATACTATAACCGTGCAAGTGCAACAACTACTATTATTACCCCAACTACTACTGTTACGAGAAATAAGAAGCGCCATTAAAAACAACACAATACTATAACCGTGCAAGTGCAACAACTACTATTATTACCCCAACTACTACTGTTACGAGAAATAAGAAGCGCCATTAAAAACAACACAATACTAACCGTGCATGTTCAACAACTACTATTATTACCCCAACTACTACAACTACTACTACCGTAGATAACAGTGAAGTCGCCAGTTCTACGTTTCTTTGTTATTTACAGACGTGTGGTGGCGTTAATAGTTACATTTGTACATCCATGATTTCAGGAAAGTTAGAAGGGTCTATCTGGAGAGTTTGTGTCATTTTGTGTCTTCATCTGTGTCATATTAGGGCTATAAATGAACAAATTACAAAAATAAAACTGAGTGGCGACCTCACTATACCTACTACAGTAAAGTCGCCAGCTAGTATTTTAACCCAACAGTTGAGTCGCCACTCTGGGGAATTCAGGGAAATTAGAGGTAAAGTAAAACAAGTCTCTATATATATTAACTGCGGAAGATGCTTGGATATATAAAAATTCCTCTGCCAACGTGAAAATAAATTCTATTAAAGTTTGAAAGATCTGGCAAGTCTGTGTCCTGTCGCCCGAAAAGCTACTGTTTACTGTCTATCATCGCGCGAAGAAAAACTTGAGAAGCAAAATGCGCAAGTTATATTTGCAGATACAAAGCATAAAGCAACGCTGAAACAGGGTAGATTATACAGCCATGATATAAACTACTGTGTAACATCTTCAGTGGCACATAAAAATCAGTAGTGATGCTATAATTCGTAATATTTGGCGCCTGGCGACTTCACTGCAGGTGGCGACTTCACTGTTATCTACGGTACTACTACTGATACGAGAAATAAGAAGGGAAACAAGAGTGAACAGACTTTTATTACCTGAAACAAGCGACGCACAACTCTCCTCCGCGTCTACAGCCTCCCACTCATTTTCCTTTTTCAGGTTTTTTTGGCAGTATTCTTTTGTATTTTTTTCTCCTTCGTATATTTCCGTTGGGTGATAAAAACAGTCCGTCATGAGAGTCAGTGAGTCAGCCTCCTTCTTCTGCGTCCTTGGTCTTCTGTCTCTCTTCTTTACGCTTGTCATAGGCCACGGCAGCGGGCATGAGGAGGAAGAGGAGGGCAGAGAGGGATCCCGAGCCGCCCAGAGCACACAGACTCATGCTGTAGCTGCCACTCAAGTCCCTAATCGCACCTACACGGAAGAATATCAGTCCCCACATTACTATTAGTCAGAATAACCTGGTTTTTTTGCATGAGGTAAAATTTGCATCATTGTTTTGCTATAGTTTTGCTTGTAGAGTGAAAAATTAGTGTGATTTACATGCGTTTGGTGGAAAAAGAGCTTGAATTACGGAAGGTATGATGGGTTACATAAGGTGTGTTGGGTTACATAAAGAAGGTGTGTTGGGTTACATCTATAACTTACCACAAAAAAAAAAAACATAAGGTGTGTTGGGTTACATACATATGTTGGGATACATCTATATCTTACCACCAAAAAAAACAAAAAACATAAGGTGTGTTGGGTTACATACAGGTGTGTTGGGTTACATCTATAACTTACCACAAAAAAAAAACCATAAGGTGTGTTGGGTTACATGCAGGTGTGTTGGGTTACATCTATAACTTACCACAAAAAAAAAACCATAAGGTGTGTTGGGTTACATACAGGTGTGTTGGGATACATCTATATCTTACCACCAAAAAAAACAAAAAACATAAGGTGTTGGGTTACATACAGGTGTGTTGGGTTACATCTATAACTTACCACAAAAAAAAACCCATAAGGTGTGTTGGGTTACATACAAGTGTGTTGGGTTACATCTATACCTTACCACCCAAAAAAACAAAAAACATAAGGTGTGTTGGGTTACATACAGGTGTGTTGGGTTACATCTATACCTTACCACCAAAAAAAACAAAAAACATAAGGTGTGTTGGGTTACATACAGGTGTGTTGGGTTACATCTATACCTTACCACCAAAAAAAAAAAAAAACATAAGGTGTGTTGGGTTACATACAGGTGTGTTGGGATACATCTATACCTTACCACCAAAAAAAACCACAAAAAACATAAGGTGTTGGGTTCCATAAAGAAGGTGTGTTGGGTTACATAAAGGTGTGTTGGGTTACATAAAGAAGGTGTGTTGGGTTACATAAAGAAGGTGTGTTGGGTTACATCAAGGTGTGTTGGGTTACATAAAGGTGTGTTGGGTTACATAAAGAAGGTGTGTTGGGTTACATAAAGAAGGTGTGTTGGGTTACATCAAGGTGTGTTGGGTTACATCAAGGTGCGTTGGGTTACATAAAGAAGGTGTGTTGAGCTACATAAAGGTGTGTTGGGTTACATAAAGAAGGTGTGTTGGTTACATAAAGAAGGTGTGTTGGGCTACATAAAGGTGTGTTGGGTTACAGAAGGTGTGTTGGGTTACAGAAGGTGTGTTGGGTTACATAAAGAAGGTGTGTTGAGCTACATAAAGGTGTTGGGCTACATAAAGAAGGTGTGTTGGGTTACATAAAGAAGGTGTGTTGAGCTACATAAAGGTGTTGGGTTACATAAAGAAGGTGTGTTGGGTTACATAAAGAAGGTGTGTTGGGTTACATAAAGGTGTGTTGGGTTACATAAAGAAGGTGTGTTGGGTTACATAAAGAAGGTGTGTTGGGTTACATAAAGAAGGTGTGTTGGGTTACATAAAGAAGGTGTGTTGAGCTACATAAAGGTGTTGGGTTACATAAAGAAGGTGTGTTGGGTTACATAAAGGTGTGTTGGGTTACAGAAGGTGTGTTGGGTTACATAAAGGTGTGTTGGGTTACAGAAGGTGTGTTGGGTTACAGAAGGTGTGTTGGGTTACATAAAGAAGGTATGTTGGGTTACATCTATAGCTTACCGATGGCCGGGCCGCAACACAACATCCACACGCCGTTTATGAACCCCGACACCCCAAGCACCGGGACGTAAAGCTTGAGACCCATGTACCGCACCATGATGATCGGGTACAGACACATGCACGAACCCACGCTGAAACCCCACGCACTCAGCACCACGATGATCCACGTCACCTCCTGCACAAAACTAAACGCTGAAAACACAAACGGAACATAATTATAACAAAAAATCTGCCAAGAAAAAAAAAAAATGACCGCAAAAATAAGTCGGTAAAAAAACCCAACGAAAGTAAAAAATGTATCTAAAAAACCCAGACTCACACACACACACACACACACACACACACACAGATGAATAGCACGCCTTGTTTGCATCGACATATAAAATTATAATGAAGCATGAGTACCTTGCGTCAGTATGTCATTACTAGTTGGTTTTGACCGATATTTTGGGCAGTGTATTACCTTTATTTCAATAAAGGTAATAGATAGGGGTGAATGGTTGGAGTGCATGTTGTGTACCTATGGTGGTGAGGCAGAGCAGCGTGGCGGTGGCGATGTAGCAGGCCAGCACACTGAACCACGCCAGGTCGGAGCACGAGGAGACGATGAGGCGCGCCGCCAGGTTGCTCAGGTTGGAGATGGACATGCACCACGCCGCGACCTCCTGCGTGTGGCCCTTCTCCTGCATCACGAAGGGCACCAGCAGGTTCAGGTTGAGGTAGGTGCCCACCACGAAGGAACCACCAAAGGCGATCACCATAACGCGGGGGGACTTGAGGAGCAGACAGTTCCTGGCGAGGGAACACATCATCTGGCCCGCCAGCTGGCACGTTCCAGGGCGCGGCTCGACACTCTCCGGCACCTTGCTGGGCCTCCGCACCGGCCGGAACAAGGCAGCGGCCAGGCAGATGTGCAGCGCAAAGGCGGCCACGATGAGGGTGGCGCCCTTAAAACCGAATTGCTCCTGGAGGTAGGTGACCAAGGGCGGGCCCAGCATGCCCCCCGCACACATGCCGGCGGTGGTGAGGCCGTTTGCCCGGCCCAGCAGCCGCTTGAAGTAGTGAGGTATGATTGCGAACGACGCCAGACACGCCCAACCACTCCCGAAGCCTGCAGTGGATCGACACAATGTACTTCATACTAAGCTGAGGACACGACAAAATAATAAATAATTACTTTATCCAGGATGATTGAAAGACATAACAAGCCATGGCAGCCCTGCGGTGAGTGCCGCCGCTGATCCCTCACCTCACCTGTCAGTATCGAGTAGGAGAAGAAGAGGAAGGGGGCGGAGGGGGCGTAGGCCGAGGCTGCCATGCCCACAAAGCACAGCAGGCCGCCCGCCGTGGCCACCGGACGCCACCCAAACTGCTCCGTCAGCGGCCCCGCCAGCATGTTGGACATACTCCACGCGAAGGACTCAGAGTTGAATATCGCCGACGTTACGATGGAGGACGTCTTCCTCTCCGTCAGGAAGTCGGAGAACAG
>JACEEZ010016070.1:114041-181541 GCA_016584305.1 Chionoecetes opilio
TCATATGTTTTCTGGGGCAAGTTGTCACCTAGACCCAGCATATGGAGGAATAAGGTATTCCTATCATATTAAGGTCAATTCAATCTTTTCGTTTCTCGTGAAAACATACTTCTTTCTTTCTATCTCTCACTTCTATCTTCCTCCCTTCCCTCACTCCCTCCCCCCATACACTCCGGATACGAGTCCAAATTCGTGGGACAATTATTTCGCGATCATCGATAAATAGTAGATTCAAAACTTTTCATCCTCCCCTCACCCTCCTATCAGATCAAGGAACACCCTTAGATTCTTAATGTCCTTCAAAATAGTCACCATAGTGAAAGATCAAGTTCATACATGAGGGGGTTAGTCGTGGTATTCGCTAAATTGAGAGTCGACCAAATTTCTATCACGTCTTACCATACCTCGTCGCTCTGAAACACGTGTTCGAAGGCTACCCACGAAGGGAGGATATCTTTCCCTGGGTATTAGTGTAAAAATATTAAATTCTTCTATATCAAAGTTAAAGAACTGTATTATAGGCAGCCATTTCATATGTATACTTGTTTCATTAGTTGATTAGAGTCATTCATGGTCTGAAAATCCCTTCAGGAGAAGCCGTTCATAGGATCCGAACATTCCCCTTCTTCCCGCCTTTCATCCCAACCTCGCCTTAGTTCCCTCGAGGACGCCAGTCTCTCATCCACTCCTCTCCAGGTAAGACCTCGGTACCTCGCTCCTATTCCCCCCCCCTTCCTTGTTATATTATATCTATCTATATATCTATATATATAGGTAGAGTTGGTTAGCTTTTCATTAACGCATAGGAGGCCTGGCCTGTCCTTATAAGTGTTATTAACGGAGTCTCTCATCCACTCCTCTCCAGAAACCAGGCCACATGGTACAGTGAATCCCATACCAACCCATTACTCTCACATTTTCTCTCCTATATATATATTCCATGTATACCTATAGTGCTCAGTTGATACGGACATAGGTGGTAGTTCTAAGCATGATTCAGTGAGGGAGGTTATGCTCTGTAGAGCTTGCCCGTTCCAAATTAGAGTTTGTATGTGTCTAAGATCTCAAACAGAGAAATAATGTTTCATGGTGAATAAATAGGATGATGTTTCAAATATAGTTCTTGTGTTTATTGCAAAAACCCCAGGTGATTATTCCGCGTGTTAGGATAATACTTCCCCACACTTTCCAAAAGAGTTTCAGCCTTACTCGGTGTAATTCTAAGTATCAACCACGACTACTAAATAAATCATATATATATATTTAAAACATGCTCAGGAAGTAAAACCATAGAACTACTTGCCTGAGCTGGTGGCAGCATTTCCCCTTACTCCTTAACTCCTACCCCTTCCCCTTATTATTATTATAAAAACCCTGGCACCACACAACTACAGTCCTCTTCTCTTTAAATGAATGGTTTATAATGGTCTCAATGCAGATACTCAATGAATATGAATGAGGTGGTTTGCCTTGAGAAACACAGCAGACACTACCCAGCAAACATGGGCTATGCGGGCCTGTGTCGGCTTGTGCCGGGTACGTATCGGCACCGGCGGCAGGGCGACTGGTTTCGGCAAATCGGATGAAGCCGATGTCGGCCCTGCAGCGGGAACTGTATATCGGGCCAATTATTGATAAATTCGTACAGGCCCAACACAGGCTTCCTTGACTCGGCCCAAGGATAATATATTAAGTGGATGTGACATGAATGGCCGGGCCGAAGGACTTAAGTAGGGTGCAAAGCTCGGATTAAGGATAATTGTTGATTATTAGGTGGCTGAATCGTAGCCAGGCAGTCAGCTGTTGGCCACTCGCGCCCGTTGTCTCGTAGCCAATATTCAAAATATTTACCAGTGGAAGTGAACGGCCGCGGCGCTACATTTACTGCTTTCACAGGCCTCTCAGGCTGAGGATCGACTTCATCTACTCCACAAAGACTTATAAAGGTACGTAGGAAAGGGTGATGACATCTTAGAGATGATAAATGCTCAAATATATAGACAATTGACAAGAGTTATAAACAACAAGCCTCAGGCTAGAGCAAACGGAACGGAGCTGCTATTTTGTTGTTTTTTCCCATTTTTAATTAGTACATGGTAAATTCTAGAGTCCTTTCCCGCCCTTATTAGTGCTTTTTTTCCTTCAGACCTTAACAGATCATTTCAGATACCTCTAAACACGTAAATATAAAGTGGGGTGAGATGCCACCTTCAACCCCCCTGCCCCCCCTAAATGACCCATCCTCTGGATTCCCCAAAATAATATTACTAATCTAACCTCACTATAACTACCAAACCTTACCAATAACCTCCTAGCGAGACTTAATTGCAGGAAACTAGAATTTTACCAGGTTAGGTTAGGTTATATTGAGGTAAGGTTAGTAATACATTTTTTTGGGTCCTTCTAGGAGGCTATTAGTGAGGTTAGGCTTGGTTATAGTGAGGTTAGGCTAGGTTATAGTGAGGTTAGAATAGCAATATTTACCATAGTATATTTTTGAGGGGTTCAGGGGAGTCGTTTAGGGGGGAGGGAGGGTGAAGGGGCAGCTCTCCCCACTTTATAATTACGTGTTAGAGATATCACAAGTGATCTGTGAAGGTCTGGAGGAAAACCCCCTGCTAATAAGGGCGGGAAAGGACTCTAGAATTGTACCGCTTCAGGGAGTTAAGTAATAAGGCTTGTACGTGGAGAAGATGTTTACTTGGTGATTGGGTTCTACTGTAATGCAGTTTAAAGCATTACAAGGCACGAGTTATAACCGTCCTCAAGTTATAGAACTGACAATTTGCAGCAGTTCTAATCCCTATAACCCGACGGAAATGAGATATAACACATGGGGGGTCTGGAGGGGCGAAATCCCCCCCCCCCCCCTCCCAGCGGGGTTTTAGGATAAGTAATCAGTGCCCAGGCTAGGTTAGTTAACTATTTGGGGGGGGTTCTGGATGGGCGCAGCCCCCAGTTATGTCAGGAGAATTTTGGTCAATAGAGGATATTGTATTAACTGCAGTTTTACTGGTAATTGTGATGAATGGGTGTCTGGTGTAGCCTTTGGTACAGCAGTACTGACCCTACTATATACTGGGCTGATATTTAGAACATGACTGTGTCTGGATTCAAGTATTTTTCCCCTTTCTACTGTTTCTATAGGTGAGAACGAGTGTGAAAGTAACAATGAAATGTTGTGCAAACAAATTTTTTCTTAGACTAGGTTAGTTTAAGGACAAGACTATGTTAGGTTAGTTTAAGGGCAAGGCTAAGTTAGGTTAGATTAAGTTAGTTTGATGGTTTGAATAGGTAATTATTTTATACTTTTACAAATGGAGTGTTTTTTCCAGTCAAAACGTCTAAAAAGTGTATTTTTAGAAATGTTGTCACAACTTTTAACTGTCATCTTCATTTAAAGAAGCAACACCTGCCTCGGTTCTACTGCAGTTTAATACATTACAAGGCACGTAGTTATAACCGTCTTCAACTTGTAAATCTCACCATTAGCAGCATTTCTAAGATATTTTGGTACTTTCAACCATTAATTGAGTATGTGGATAAAATTGTTCTATTCCTATGTATTCTGATGTGTTAAGAATGATGGTCTTTTTAAAAATTGTCGGAAATGCCTCATTTTGCAGTTATCTCCCCATTACTCTTGCTTCAGGTTAGGCTACGCAACCAATGTCCTGGTTAGGTTAGTGGCTATTATTTTACACACTCTGTGCCTGATCTCAATTCTAGGTAAAGATGCATTGCGTATGGATTTGGTAGAGTGTAAATTTTAGTTTATGCGACACCCCGAAAGTGCAGAAATAGGTGTAGGAAAAAAATGATAAATGTCGTAAATGACCAAAGTTTAGGATACTATAAGAATTACTAAATAACATTTCTCCCTCAATTTCACAGGATTTGTACAATGCAACTAGTTTAAGTAATCATTAAATAGTTTAGACAGCTTTTCATCCATTATGATTTGCACCAACATTCTTTGTATTGTGGTCTTATATGGTCTTTGTATTGTGGTCAGTGGCGTACCCAGAAATTGAAGGGGGGGGGGCAATATATATATATATATATATATATATATATATATATATATTTTATAATATTATATATATATAATATATATATATATATATATATTTTATATATATATATTTTTAAATTTAAATATAATTTTATAAAATAAAAAATATGAAAAACAAAAAAAAATATAAAAAATATAAAATAAAAATAAAAAAAAATAAAAAATACAAATAAAAAAAAAGTCAATGAAAAATCGAAGAAAAAATCAAAAACACAAAAATCCTCCCAACAAAAGAAAACAAATATATCATATTTTAAAATAAATTCTAATTTTGTTTTCTCTATCTAATCTAATCTATTATCTATACTATCTATCTATTATATATTATATTATATATATCATATATATATATATATATATATATAATATATATTATATATATATATATATATATAATATATATATTATATATATATATATATTCTCTATCTATATAATATATATATATATATATATATTATATATATATTATATATATCTATATATATATATATATATATATATATTATATATATATATATATATATAAAATATATATATTGCTCATATATATATAAAATATATATATATATATATTGCTCATATATATATTTTATATATATATATATATATAATATATATATATATATTGGTGCTATCTATATATTTATTGGTTATATTTTTTTCTTTTAAAGGGGGAGGGGGGCCATGGCCGCATGGCCTCCCCCTCGGTACGCCACTGATTGTGGTCTATATTGTATTGTAAGGTGTAATGAGGTGATTGCAGGTTGAACATCTTTTGTGAAGATTATTGGCCGATAGAACAAATAAGATATTGCAAAGAGTTATGTAAATTATGACAGTGCATCGGATCATGAAAATCTATCTTAGTTTTCTTTTTCAGAGCAACTTGTGATCAAAGCCTTTTAGGTGGTTGAAGAAGGCACCAACATGTGAGCATGGCACATATGGTCTTTATCCCAAGATGTTTGTATCTTTAATGAAACAGACAGGAGGACAACCAGTGGCCTGCTGTACAGGACCTGTACACCGTATGGCCCTGCACATCTGACAGATGTGGGAATTCTATTATTATCCGATTTTGCTATGGGTTGAGACTTAACACCTCTGGTCGTATATGTTTGTCATTGGGGGTTTTAGGTAACCTGATAATTTTCTGATACATTTCGGTTATCTTTTTTCAAAACTAATACAGTAGTCGTCCAGCACCCAAATTATGTTTTGCCGAATTTATGTAATTAATTCAAAACACAAAAATCTCACTCAAAATATTGATTTCCAGCCATATTTCCGTAAAAACGACTTTTGGTAAAAAAGTCGCGCGAAAAAAAAATCTTTCCCTCCAACAGGGCTACGACTGTTATTGATGACGTCAGAACAGGACGCCCGCAGACACTCTGTCTGACACCTGTCGGCAATGTTATGATGAGCGATTGTACTTCGGTTCAGACAGTGAATCTGTCGCTGTGACAGATCTAGAGTACGATTGCTCAATCTGACATGACCGAAAGAAATGACGCTGGTCGCGTATACTATGAGGAAACGACCTCAGATTGTCATGGGATCCAATATGTTTGAGCCCGAGTACGAGTGGATTGACAGGTGTGTTAGCAGAGCCTGAGGTTCAGCAGGAGGACCTGGCACTTCTCCAAAACATGATTGGTAATAAGGTTAACCATGTGTGTGTGGGAATCACAATGAAGGTACTTTCGAGAAATCCTATGGTTAGTTTTGGAGCTACAGTCAAACGTAATTCCTCGGAAACCACATACTAGCATTAACTACAGCAAAGGTTGGAAATATGCGGGCGGGAAGGCAGAAAGTGTGACAGCCACACCACCCAGGCAGCCCACGCCACTCCACAACTGGTTTACTTGGTTTACTTGGTCTTGTTAAGAGGCAAAGCCCACAGTCGTGGTGGTCCCATCGCTACCCTCACTACACACCGTTTCTCAACACACTGTTCGCCCCAACACACTATAGGCGTGAACACCACAGCGCCACTCCGCCACTCCACTCCTACACACGCCACTCCTTTCCGTGTGCAAACTTTTCTCGAAGGCACAGCTGTCTTGCTGCACCCATAAGGATGCATGCATGTGGCATATAGCAAACACAATCTATCAGAAACACCCAAATATCTTCAAGTATTATATTTATCTCTGTGTTTAACGTGCCTCTCTGATCAGCGCGGGAAGATGAGCCTCCCTGATGCTGCGTCACCGAGCCTGAGCCTGAGCGTCTGCAAACCTTGATTGTGTTTTGAAAACTCGGGAATTTTGCAGATTTTGATTGCGGATTATTAAAACGGCTTCGCTGGATACAAAAGTGACGACGTATTGTGATATACTCGTTAATGGCTATGATTTGATTGCATTAAATCAGGAATGAGAATGGTCTGGACGATTACTTTAACCTAACCTAACCTAATTTACAGAGATTGATAGACTTTCAGGATAATTTCCTTCTCCTTCTGTTTAACGTCAATTTTCCCATAATGTCTTTTGAGTTAGACGATCGAGATACTTATCAATTTTATTCTCGGCGTTCATCATTTAGATTTGCAGCATCTCAATATTCATGACTTGTCACATATAGTACATAGTACATTGAATAGTGCGTGAGCAGGATGACAGCTCCCATAATGCCATAAGAGTCTTCCCTGTTATAACTATATGTTATGGGGTAAAATTGACATATATATATACTATAGTATATAATTATATAGATATATATATATATATATATTATATATATATATTATAGTTATATAATTATATATAGTATATATATAATATTTTTTACATCTGTGCCTATAGCGCCTGTAGGCAGTGGTGACCCAGGCTCGGATGGTAGGTCTCTGGAGAGGTTCACTTGAGGGCTCTGATGGTTGTTCCTCGCCCGTGGTGGCCAGGCAGAATTCTTATAGTGACGCCTGTGATTAGAGGCTCATGCCGCCCCCTGGTCCTCCGTTGCACTCGCAGTCGAAGGTAGAGTGATGGCAGCATGTGGTGTTTATTAGGCCACTCGACGGTGCAGAAAGGTTTTTGGTTTCTTCGGGGATCGAACTCGGTCACCAAAACGCCAGTCGAGACGCTAACCACTCCGCTACCTCCTCCCCATTATATATATATTATATATATCTATTATATATATTATATATATATATATATTATATATATTATATATATATATATATATATATATTATATTAATTTATTTATATCTATTTATTATTTATTTATTCATTCATGTATTTGTTTATTTATTTCGTTATTTGTCTGTTCATTAATAGAAATTTTCCCACATTTGTTCTGGACTTTTTTTCCACTTTTGTAACATACAGTGATTATATTCTTATGAAAATTATATTTATATACATAATTATTGTTGTTTCATTTACAGTATTTATTCTTGTAGCATCGGCCTGATGGTGTATTAGGGCACACATTGTGAATTGCATTGCTGACTGCCAGTGCCAGACTGCCTCAACCACAGGCAAGACTGATATACTGCAGCCCGAAACTGATGATTATGGCTTGATTTGAAGTAATAGTGATAATTTTTATTCTTTGTTGCACTATATTGGTCCTTAGCTCATACTGTAAGAGTTGAGACACCCATTCAATCCTGGCAACAGGTTTTCCATTCACAAACCTGTGTTCATTTAAAAGTGGGGCGGTGTAGCGCGCCGACTAGCTGCCCTGCCCGGATAGCTACCCTGCCACGACTACGCACACGCTGCAGATGACGTCACACAGGAAAACATTGGCCACGCCTCCAGAACCAGAACATTATCATCAGATTCGCTTATTTAACCTAAATAAGTCTACAAAACTTAACCCAAACCTATCTAAACCTAACCAAACCTAAATCATATCTAAACCAAGCCTTAACTTAAACCTAATCAAACTTAAGTAACCTAATATACCTTTCTATTATCATATAAAAATAAATGTTTAAATTTTGGTTAAGTTAAGTTTGGTTTAGGTTTGATTTAGGTTTGGTTAAATTTTGGATAGGTTTGGAGTTAAGTTTTGTAGACATATATATTTAGGTTAAATAAGCGAATCTGACGATAATGTTCTGGTCCAGGAGGCGTAGCCAATGTTTTCCTGTGTGACGTCATCTGCCGTACGTGCGTAGTCGTGGCAGGGTAGCTATCCGGGCGGGTAGCTAATCGGCGTGCTACATCGGCATTAGGAACGGTAAAACGATTCACACTGCTTTGTCGGCCTGCTTGTGGCACTATTCAGCTGCTATATTGGCCCACTTGTGGCACTATTCAAATGCTAGTCGGCCTGCTTGTGGCAGTATTCAAATGCTAAGTCGGCCTGCTTGAGGCACTATTTGGATGCTAAATCGCCTGCTTGTGGCACGATTCAGTTGCTGTATAGGCCCTCTTATGGCACCATTTGGATGCTAAATCGGCCTGCTTGTGGAACGATTCAGTTGCTGTGTAGGCCCTCTTATGGCACTATTTGGATGCTAAATCGGCCTGCTTGTGGCACGATACAGTTGCTGTGTTGGCCCGCTTATGGCACGATTTAGATGCTATGTCGGCCCGTTTGTGGCTCAGTAGTGGCAATATTTTGGTTACGGATTGCCGACACAGATCTGACACAGAAACGTAACGTAACCGACACAGGCCCGGGGTGCAAACATGAACGCACAAGTTGTCGGTCCGCAGCCAGGCCGATAACTTCATTACGGTTTGCCGACTCAATGCCAATATGTCGTTTGTGATTTACCGACACTGATTTGATGCCGGCCCGTAATGACAATGTTTGCTGGGTACTACTGCTACTACTACTACTACTACTACTACTACTACTACTACACACCTTGTTACTCTGAACCTCACCTTAGCCAAAGCAAATGTAAGCAATGCAAAGAAACAGGAACTACCACGTGCAGGTCTCGCGGCCTCTTGTAGCTTCCTTATTTTCTTATGTTCTTATGATAAATCCTAGCGCTTCGTGTCCTGGTGGAACGCCGACGTGAGTTTCGACAGGGGATGCTTGCAGCCTATGTTGATCTCAAGAAGGCGTTTGACTCAGTGCATCGTGAGTCACTCTGGGATCTTCTGCGACTTCGAGGGATTCCTGCAAGGACTATTGGTTTGATAACTGGTCTGTATTCTGGGACTGAGAGTGCTGTGAAGTGTGGGGCAGGTGTATCCAGCTTCTTTCCTGTGAATACAGGAGTGAGGCAAGAGGGCGTCCTTGCCCCATCACTTTTCAACGCTTGTATGGACTGGGTATTGGACAAGGTTGTAGATCAAGGTGATTGTGGAGCATCCGTCGGCAACACCCAAGATCACTGATCTTGTTTTTGCCGATGATGCAGTAATCTTTGTTGAGTCGCTGGAGGTCCTGGTGCCTATGGCTCTCGAGGCGCTGCACGAGGAGGCAAAGCCTTTGGGACTTGAGGTCTCCTGGCTCAAGACCAAGGTCCAGGTATTTGGAGACTTACTAGATGAAGCAGTACAGTCTGTTCATGCGTGTGGCGAGGACATTGAGATCTTGGAAAGTTTTACATACCTTGGTAGCGCAGTCCATAATGACGGCGGGTCACGTCAAGAAGTCTTACGACGGATTGGCATAGCCCACGGTGTTATGGACTATACGCCGGGGGGCGCGTCGCCTCGCCCACCCTACGACGCCACTCCCGAGGGTCACCACGCGCGAGTTCCCATGCAGGCTCCTTTCCCATACCAAGCAGCTCTCGAAAAGAAACATCAACTTGCCCCAGCCACGAGCCTTGTGGGCGCCCCCTTGGCCTCCTCCACGCCGGATTGTCTCTTACAGATACAACCCGATGGGAAGGATCGGTTTCAGGGTAGCGTGCCACATGCCCATATAGCCGAAGTTGGCGCTGACGGACTATGCAGGTAATAGGCCTCGATTCAGTCTCACGGTGCAATCGCTGATTTGACACGTAATCATCCCAGCGATACCCCATGATTCTGCGAAGACACTTATTACCAAAGGCATTGATTCGTCTCTTCAAGTCACTATTTAGTGTCCATGTCTCACAACCATAGAGTAAGACAGGGATCACAAGCGACTTGAAGATCCGGATCTTTGTCCTCCTGCACAGGTACCGACAACGCCAAATACTCCCGCTGAGCGAGTCCATAACACCGTGGGCTATGCCAATCCGCCTTAAGACTTCTTGACGTGACCCGCCGTCATTATGGACTGCGCTACCAAGGTATGTAAAACTTTCCAAGATCTCAATGTCCTCGCCACATGCATGAACAGACTGTACTGCTTCATCTAGTAAGTCTCCAAATACCTGGACCTTGGTCTTGAACCAGGAGACCTCAAGTCCCAAAGGCTTTGCCTCCTCGTTCAGCGCCTCGAGAGCCATCACCAGGACCTCCAGCGACTCAGCAAAGATTACTGCATCATCGGCAAAAACAAGATCAGTGATCTTGGTGTTGCCGACGGATGCTCCACAATCACTTTGATCTACAACCTTGTCCAATACCCAGTCCATACAAGCGTTGAAAAGTGATGGGGCAAGGACGCACCCTTGCCTCACTCCTGTATTCACAGGAAAGAAGCTGGATACACCTGCCCCACACTTCACAGCCCTCTCAGTCCCAGAATACAGACCAGTTATCAAGGAATTAATTTAAGTTATCATTTACAAGTTATTGGTAAACAGGAAAAACAAAAATTGGTAAAAGTTCAGTCATAACGAAATCTGTTTGCAGCAAGACTTAACCCCTTGAGACCCAGAACGTAATTTCCATTGTTATTTGGGTGCCATTAGACAATTTTAATGAATATAAGCAAGATTTTAATAGATAGGACCTGCTTAGTATCCTTGTCCACTAACTAATTTTTATATCGTTACTTTTTCGTAATTTTATGGCTCGACAACAGACGATTTCATATAGCAAAGGAAAGATCTGGGTCTCGACGGGTTAAGCAGCGAAGTCCAAATATTCTGTCCTGTTAAAAATTATCAATAAAACAAACAATAATTACAATACTGTATATGTATCAGGAGTATTCTCAGACCAAAAAACAATATTCACATCTTAGCAGGTATATATCGATCTCTATATCTATCAGCTATATGAATAAATGCTCTCTTCTTTCTCTACTTCGGCATCCTTTACAGTAATCTTCTTCACTTTAAGCATCTTTCACACAACTATCATCTTTATCCATCATGCCTTGCTCAACACACTGATAAGAATGACAAAGGCGGAAATGCACCCGAGATACTGTAACACTTCTTCACTTACCCAACTGTAACACTTTCCTAACCAACTTCTAACTTCGTAACTCACTCCTAACCAACTTCTAACTTCGTAACTCACTCCTAACTATCTTGTAACTTCGTAACTCACTCCTAACTATCTTCTAACTTTGTAACTCATTTCTAACTTCGTAACTCACTCCTAACTATCTTCTAACTTTGTAACTCATTCCTAGCTTATTTCTAACTTCGTAACTCACTCACTAACTAACTTCTAACTTTGTAACTCACTCCTAACCTCTTTCTAACTTCGTAACTCACTCCTAACTAACTTCTAATATCGTAACTAACTTCTTACTACCTTCACTCACTGTAACACCCAACCACACCTCTTCACCACCACCACTACCACACAACACCCCTTCACCACCACCACTACCACACCTCTTCACCACCACCACTACCACACAACACCTCCCTTCAGACACTTTCCCCACACTATACAGAGGTCTCCATCCCCTATGCATTCTTAAGTCCTCCAGATATTTCCCTTAACCTGTAGTATTACCCATGTTCATATTACCTACAGATGTATGTTTCCCTTTAGATATCATGCCTCCTATCTCTTTACTTGTATCTCCTAGTCTACTCCTACTACTCTTACTCCTATCTACGTTACTTTTACTATTCCTATCAAGAGCACAGCACCTCTACAGCACGTATTACAGCACTCAGTATTAAGAGCACAGCACCTTGTATTACAGCACTCAGTATAACTCAATAACTCAAACTAACTATTAACTCAATCCTGCAGCCATATATGTCATGGTCACTCATCCTAACCTTTTAACCCCTTGAGGCCCACAACGTAATTTCCCTTGTATTTTGGCTAACAACAGACAATTTTAATTAATATAAGCAATGTTTTATGTATAGTGACCTGTTTAGTATCCTTGTCCACTTACTAATTTGGTATATTTAGTTACTTTTTGTAATTTTATGGCTAACAACAGACGATTTTATATAGCAAAGGAAAGATCTGGGCGTGAAGGGGTTAACCTTTACCTTGACCTAATTAAACTTTGCCACAACCACACAGACACATACCAAACCCTCCACTCTTCCACCACGTCTAACCACCCATTTATAACACCTCCACTGACATGACTGCACACTTAACATGACTTAACATGACATACAAACACACAGTAGCTATACATCTATGAGGCTCTGGCGTGCTCAGTGCCTTGCAAGCCCATCACATTTGGATGAAGTAAAATTAAAATCAACTCTCGATGTATTGATATATAAATCTACTGCAATTCTAACGTTTATACACGTGGAACATAGAGGCTTAACGCTATGGAAGCTGTGTGCTATACTTAATGCAGGCAGGATTTATATGAATTTATAAACACTATACAAGTTAAGTTTTCAGCTTTATCCCTAGTACTATCATTGAATCATTTAACCCCTTGAGACTCAGAACGTCATTGTAATTTGGGTACCATTAGACGATTTTTAGTGAATATAAGCAATATTTTATAGACATGACCTGTTTAGTATCCTTGTCGACTAACTAATTTGGTATATTCAGTTACTTTTCGTAATTTTATGGCTAACATGATTTTTTTTATAGCAAAAGAAAGATCTGGGCGTGAAGGGGTTAAGGTGATGGAAAGCGCCTTGAAACGCCCTACTGTTTCCTACGAAGTTTTAAAAGATGTCAACTGCTTGATCTTAAAATTCTAGGCATATGTTTTCCTTAAAAAAATAAAAAGGATAGTTCAAGTAAATGACTAACTTCACATACTCCTATCAGATTGAAGAAAAAAAACAGAACTATTCTACAAATAAAAAATTTCTTTAATTTTTTATAGTTAGACAACCATGACATTTCTTTTAAAATTAAGTTTTCATGACTATTAAAGCTTCTGATGAAATGAACAATGAGAGAGAGAGAGAGAGAGAGAGAGAGAGAGAGAGAGAGAGAGAGAGAGAGAGAGAGAGAGAGAGAGAGAGAGAGAGAGAGAGAGAGAGAGAGAGAGAGAGAGAGAGAGAGAGAGAGAGAGAGAGAGAGAGAGAGAGAATTCTGGATATCTGGTTATCTGGAATTCTGGTTATCTGGAATTCTGGTTATCTGGGAACATACATATTACAACTGCTGGTTCTCTATCACTACAAGTCTCCCATTCATCCTCTCTACCTAGACCTCACCGAAGTAAACACTAGGTAATGCAGCTCCCCACTCACTGACTTCTTGACACGCACTGCCTTTCGTGATATAATACAAGACTTCATACAAAACACTGGTTCCCTTAGACTGGCAACCACTGGTCTCACTACAACACACTATCAACAGCTCACCATCCATGCCTGTCTCGTGTCTCCCCTTTTCATGAATCACAAGTTATTTTGCTTCAGTTTTACAGGAGACGCTGCAGTACGGCGGGAAGCAGCAGCAGGGGCAGGATGATGGTGGGCGTGTAGGCTGTGTTGCAGAGCGGGGTGCTGCAGAAACAGGTGTGGGCGGAGATGAGGCCTGGGATGCCGGCCTCAGTACATCCACTATCGTGAGACTCCTCCGCGCAACCCTTCTGCCCATCTTTGTTATCATCCACTGCAAAAAGATCAAATTAAAGATCTCAAAAAGAAAGATCTCAATTAACCCCTTCACACCCAGATCTTTCCTTTCCTATAAAAAAAATGGTCTGTTGTTGTGGTTTTTAAGGAATATCTGGAAGTATCATGTCATTGTGAATTGGCTGAAATAGGGACTTCTAATCATTGTAACTGAAAACTGACTCCAGATTCGTGTTCAGCATGCCCGAAAGCTGCTAGGAACGAATTTTCAAGCAAATCTATTTTTCAAAAAATATTGCAAATTTTGCAATATTTTTAGATTAATAGATTTGCTTGAAAATTTGTTCCTGGCAATTATCGGGCATGCTGAACACGAATATGGAGTCAGTTTTCAGTTACAATGATTAGAAGTCCCTATTTCAGCCAATTCACGACATGATACTTCCAGATATATATTCCTTAAAAAACACAAATTAGACAAAACTGAATATTAATGCATAGTCTTTTTCATATATGTACTCTAAATCCTGTTTGAATAAGTCTGCAGTAATTTATGAAGGATCTCTAGAATTGGGGGAAAAAAATGTCGCGTGTACTTACAGACACTGCCGCCGATGGAGAAGCAAGTGCCGCTGCTACAGAAGGCCACCGAGGAGTCATCTTTGCCCACGGTCTTGGTGTAGCACATGAAGGAGGCGGCTGGGGAAGAGGGCAAAGGTTAATACAAGGCCATAAGAACATAAAAACATAAGAAAATAAGGAAGCTACAAGAAGCCGCGAGACCTACAGGTGGTAGTTCCTGTATTTGCTCTTCAATTAGAGAGAACTGCAACTCCGAAATGCCAGTGGTCGCTGGCAGTTTTAACTCACAATTTGGTGAAAAGTTGGTCAACTTGAAAGAAAAATATGGGCTTATTCCACTGCACTTAAAACACACAAGTATAATATTAAGAACGATTTTCTTCTATATGTATATTGTATAGAAGCCTGATTCTGTAAAACATTGTATATAACCAAATAACCAAGTAGGTTATAGTTGAGGAGGCGAGGTAAATGTTACTCTATGATATTATATAGTCAATAACGTATGTTTAGAAGTTATCTATACCTAGGCAGTCATATTTTCCTGTTATTATTGTGTATCAATCAGATAGAAAGCCTGGAAGTGCAATGAGTCGACGCGTGAAGTAGCAATGTTTTGATTCAATCTCCCCGCCACAATCTCCCCGCCCACCACTCCCCGCCGCGGCGTGTCGCCTCCACAATTATAACCTACATTGTCGCAGCAACAAGCCGATTTCGGCATTCTTTATTCTTCGTTTTTCCAAGGCATTGCTTATTGTATTTTGACAAGCGTTTGCCAGACGCAGCAGTAGTCTTAGAAAACAGTGTGAACATCGCCCAAATTTTACATGCCACAATATACATGTAAAAAATATATTAAGCTTTGCTACTCGAGGCGAGTAATTTGCATTAAATTGCTATTATAGAACGTTCCATCGTAATGCATGTCATCCATATAATTAGTAGAACAACAGAAGAACTATATTTTTTGGTATTCAGATGCGTTGCATCAATGTTTATCGCGAAATTAATTTATGAAAAATATTAGTCGCGGAGCCAAAACACAGTAGACCAACCTTTGAGTTAAAACTGCCAGCGACCACTGGCATTTCTCCAGTTTCAGATCATTGGAATTATCATGCCATCCACCACACCTCCATCTTGAAACCAGCCAACTAAAAAGACACCTTAATTCGTGACTGATAAAGAGTTGCAGTGAAATACTCGCACACTGTAATTTACTAATACTAATCATTTTACTCTCACCCGAAGGCATACAGGAACAACAACAACAACAACAACAACAACAACATAATATACAGACATACAGACAGGGAATGAAGACTACAGACCCGGTTAATACATTTCAAGTTTCAGAGAGAGAGAGAGAGAGAGAGAGAGAAAGAGAGAAAGAGAGAAAGAGAAAGAGAGAGAGAGAGAGAGAGAGAGAGAGAGAGAGAGAGAGAGAGAGAGAGAGAGAGAGAGAGAGAGAGAGAGAGGACACACGTATCAGCTTGTTAAATATCCATATCACTACTTTTTTTTATCGCTACAAGCACAAAGGAAAACTGACATGCTAACTCGATATCATGGTCACCTCAATGAAATAATAAGATCGTGTTAGACTAGTACTAGATTCAAAACATTAAGTAATCGCTATCATAATTCTTGCAGTGTTAGAAGTGTACTACATATTTAACGCGCCACAAGATAGCGGCAGTGTAGTTCGTATCAAAGTAATTAAGATAAGGTATAAATTTACTATAACAAAAAAATTCACTACTTAACACCGCGTGACCACTGGACAGAGCAATCTTCACTACAGAGGGTGACAAAATAAAAAATCCCTTTGTAGTGAAGATTGCTGTCCAGTGGTCCCGCGCTGTTAAGTAGTGAAGATATTGTGATTGGTAGTGATGATACGAGGAATGCACCAATCAGCTGTCCCGTAGAATAGAAGGGGAGGCAGGGGGCGTGACTTCCTTACTGCATTTCGACCATAATAAAAAAATAGATAAGATATTAATAAGATAAGATAGAATAGATATAGACAGAATAAGAGAAAAAAGATAATATAAGGTTCGTATGGCTCACCGGCGTGGAAAAGGGCGAGGGTGGTCAGTGCCAACAGCAACAGGCGGGCAGGAGTGTTCATCTTGATCTGAAAGAGTATAAAAAGATATATATAAGTTAGGCTGATAGACTTGATCAACACGTAACCTCTTGCATAATGAATAAATATAAACAGGAACTACCACGTGTAGGTCTCGCGGCCTCTTGTAGCTTCCTTATGTTCTTATGTAAATCATTAATGTTTTGCCTACTTACAATTATCAAGACAATGTTTTATAGCCGCATTAGTGAGTGAGGGATGGCCAGCGATTGTCTGTCTGCCCGAAATAGCAGACGAGTAGTGGACGCCAAAGCTATGATAGCAGTAACTTTGCTCAAGCCAATCTCCCGCCAATCAGAAACGAGCAACCAGATAAAACAATTCTTTTTCCCCGTGAAGGTGGTAGAGGTCACCCCCCCTTCATTGTAAACTCCCCCTCTTTCTAAATAAACTTGTAAGCTTGTAAACTACGACTGACCATTATTACGCCGCGCGCTACTCAACCTGTGCGAGATGCAAGCCAAGGTCGAGGACAAAAAAGGGAATTGGCTTAGCAACAAAACACTGCCATGACAAGCCTGACTATCCTTTTAACACCTTGAGACCCAGAACATAATTTCCATTGTAATTTAGGTACCATTAGACGATTTTTAGTGACTATAAGCAATATTTTATAGATATGACCTGTTTAGTATCCTTGTCCACTAGGTAACTAATTTGGTATATTTAGTTACTTTTCGTAATTTTATGGCTAACAACAGACGATTTTATATAGCAAAGGAAAGATCTGGGTGTGATGGGGTTAATATACAAAGTAAAGACAATACACACACACACACACACACACACGATAATATAAGTAGTCACGGTGGAATGCCTGGGACCTACAACCTTCACTCTCTAATCCTCTTCACCTTAAAACGTCTGGCGTCCTCGGTAAGTCAGAGGCCACCCAAGTTTCTCTTTACTCACAAGCAACAACAAGCATTATAGTTAAGTACACATGTCCCTGTCTCTTCAGTAAACACATACACACACACACACACACACACACACAAGGCTTCAGTACACACACACAAGCCTTCAGTACACACACAAGCCTTCAGTACCACACACACACACATACATAAGCCTTCAGTACACACACACACACACATAAGCCTTCAGTAAATACACACACACAAACACACACACACACACACACACACCGTGTGTGTGGGAACTCCGTAGTGTAAGGGTTAGCACGCTCGGCTCACAACCGAGAAGTCCCGGGTTCGATCCCCGGGCGGAGCGAAGACAGACGGGCGGTCTTCTTAAAACCCGAGCCCCTGTCCACCCAGCAGTGAATGGGTAGCCTACCGGGTGTTAGCCGGGGGTTTGTGACCCGCCTCCCGGGGTGGTAGCTTCGGCCAACACTAAAGATGAATGATAAAATATATGTTGATATGGAGACGGGGCCATACGAGCGTTGCTCTGGCCCTGTAAAATACAACTAGATGAATACACACACATAGGAACCCCCCCCCCCTACACACACCCACATGACCCCACCCACCCACACAGCAGCGCGCCAACTTCCCACTGTTACCAATGCCCGACCACCACAAACGAACCTTTAGTAAACAAGTTGCCTGCTGGAGATGAGAAATCCCACTCCTATCTCAGTACCTTGACAACACAACACGCTGGCTTAACACTAGTCCATACCTCTTGTTTCTACCTTACATCAATCACTATGGATACGAAAGCTATAATTACCGAAATATGATGCGTAGAAGTCACAGAGGAGAGAGACACTACTTTCCTTCACGGCAGGTTTTTCCACACTGACTCACTGGACACACACACACAGTGGGAAGCGGCGGGCGGGAGGGACTCAGAGGATGGGCGGGCGGGGGGGAGGGACTCAGAGGATGGGCGGGCAGGAGGGAGGGACTCAGAGGATGGGCGGGCGGGGGATGGGCGGGCGGGGGATGGCGGGCGGGGGGGAGGGACTCAGAGGATGGGCGAGCGGGGGATGGGCGGGCGGCCGGGAGGGAGTCAGAGGATGGGCGGGCAGGGGGGAGGGACTCAGAGGATGGGCGAGCGGGGGATGGGCGGGCGGGGGGGAGGGACTCAGAGGATGGGCGAGCGGGGGATGGGCGGGCGGCCGGGAGGGAGTCAGAGGATGGGCGGGCAGGGGATGGGCGGGCGGGGAAGGTCGTGACAGTACCCACCCAAAATATAGTTGCCAAAGCTCGCTATTTTGTGCTACGCTTCATAGATCATAACAAGAAAATAAGGAAGCTACAAGAGGCCGTGAGATAGACTTGGGAATATCTCAATGTAAGTGTAGAGTAAAGTTACATACGCTGGCAGGATACTACAGGGAAGGAAGGGAATTAAATAGTTAAATCAGTGATAATATGATCAGAGAGAGAGAGAGAGAGAGAGGAGGGTGGGATAACATGTCATGAATAGGGTGTTGCAGTGGCCTCACACACACACACACACACACACACACACACCACATCCTTATCAGGGTCTTAGCAACAGTATCTGCATAAAAAAAAGATATATACAAAAAAATGGCGGTTTTGTCGAAATCGGAAATCCATATGAACGAGTTATTTCCTGACGATCCTTTGTTATACTTTTTTTTTCCAACAGGCGTCACCGTCTTCAAAACATCCTGTGACGCAGCTTAAAAATGACATGTCCTTTCTACAAAGCTATATGTATCCTAGTGTCTTATCAGTGTGGTATTATCAGGGGGCAATACAAAGACAAGGATATGATATTACTACTTATATTACTACTGCTACAACTACTACTACTACTACTACTACAACTACTCCACTACTACTACTACTACCACTACTACTACCAAAGCCGAGAGAGAGAGTAGGAGAGAGTAGTAGTAAGAGTAGTCCTCCTTTAGCCTTGACTACTACTACTATACTACTACTTCTACTTACTACTACTACTACTACTACTACTACAACTACTCCACTACTACTACTACCACTACTACTACCAAAGCCGAGAGAGAGAGGGTAGGAGAGAGTAGTAGTAGAGAGTAGTCCTCCTTTAGCCTTGACTACTACTACTACTACTACTACTTCTACTACTACTACTATTACTACTTTTACTACTACTACTATTACTACTACTGCTACTACTACTTCTACTACTGCTGCTGCTACTACTACTACTTCTACTACTACTACTACTACTACTACTAATTCTACTACTACTACTACTATTACTACTACTACTACTTCTACTACTACTTCTATTACTACTACTACTAATTCTCTTCACACCACATGAGGTAGATTACATCCACTACAAACGACGCCCGTATATAGAAGGTGAGAGAGAGGAAGGAGCGAAGGAATGAGGGAAAGTAGCGGGGGTGAGGGAGTTTCGGGGGTGAAGGAGGGGAGGAGGGCATGAGGGGGGGTGAGGGAGGGGGGTAATAAGGCTTCCTCCCTGTCTCCTGTCACGCTGGGAAAGGAAGACTGTGGGAGTTGTTTGTTCCGTGTGTGTGTGTGTGTGTGTGTGTCATCATGGTCTTGAGTTACGCACTAGACTCGTGATCACCAGCTATTACCCTCCTAAGCTTAGACCGATCAATGCTAAAGCTTGGATCTCACACACACACCAGCTTCTTGTACAAGGGGAACAATAGAATTCTGCTTTGTCGGTGAAAAGGGACAGCCTTGATTGAGCCTTGAACCCGCGACCTGTTGGGTGGTAGGGTGTGTGTGTGTGTGTTTTTTTTTTTTGTTTCAAGTTTTTGTCATGTGTTTCATGTATTTTATGTTTTGTTTTTATGTTATATGTCTAAGTGTTTAAAAAAAATATCTATATGTGTGTATTTGTATGCAAGGTACTACATACAAATAGTGTCAGTTAAATTTAGCATTGTAGTATTTTGCCCTCTACTACTTTAAGGAATATTGAATTAATTTCATGTTGGACAAAAAAAACCAGCTTTCGTATTGTTTCGTTATTGTTACTTACATGCATGTTTTGTATATATATATATATATATATATATATATATATATATTATTTTTTTTTTTTTTTTTTTGTTAATAAACTACTACTACTGTGTGTGTCTGTGTCTGTGTGTGTGTGTGTGTGTGTGTGTGTGTGTGTGTCATTGTGTGCGTGTGTGTGTATTCATCTAGTTGTATTTTACAGGGCCAGAGCAATGCTCGTGTGGCCCCGTCTCCATATCAACATATTTATCATTCATCCTTATGCTTAGTGTTGGCCGAAGCTACCACCCCGGAGAGCAGGTCACAAACCCCGGCTAACACCCGGTACCCATTCACTGCTGGGTGGACAGGGACTCGGGTTTTAAGGAAACAGCCCATATGTTTCCGCTCCGCCCGGGGATCGAACCCGGGACTTCTCGGTTGTGAACCGAGCGTGCTAACCACTACACTACGGAGTACCCCTACTCCGTAGTGTGTGTGTGTGTGTGTGTGTGTCTGTGTGTGTGTGTGTGTGTGTGTGTGTGTGTGGTCCTTCATGCTTCCTTCCTTGCCTTCCCTATCATTACTAGTCTGTTTGCTTTCCTATCTCGTGTCCTCCACCAGACCTCAATAATTATCTTCGCGGTAAGGAATCGGTACCGAAAATCCTGTCTATTCATGCCACACACACACACACACACACACACACACACACACACACACACATATTATTTCCCTTCTATTTAGTTCACAATGAAACCTTCTTTCAATAACTATACCACGCACTTAAGCATCTTCCCTATCTAGAAATTATGAATAATTGTATATATTTTTTGAAGTTACGAACAGGAGGGAGGATCGAGCAGGGAGGAGCAGGTCATTACTTTCTACTTCCTTTTCAGAGAGAGAGAGAGAGAGAGAGAGAGAGAGAGAGAGAGAGAGAGAGAGAGAGAGAGAGAGAGAGAGAGAGAGAGAGAGAGAGAGAGAGGGGAGAGAGAGCAAATAAGGGCAAGAGGACGAAAGGGAAAAAAGATAGATAGAGAAAAATAGAGTAGAGAGAGAGAGAGAGAGAGAGAGAGAGAGAGAGAGAGAGAGAGAGAGAGAGAGAGAGAGAGAGAGACCCCTTACGTGCCCTTCATCTGGTAATGGGTAGTCGTGCAGGTGCGAGTAGAAAGGTGAGGCTATTAGTGTGAGAGGATGAGGCTTGTGTTACCTTGCGTGCTGAAGTATGGCAGTGTTACAGGAGATACTAGGATACAACCCGCTAAGTAGGCTATACCATGCACCCAGTCGCGATTGTTTACTCCCTATAACAATAACAATAATGATGATAATGATGATAACGACAATGATAATGATGAAAAAAATAACAATAAAAATAGTAATATCAATAACAAATATAGTGCATTAAAGTATACGGAGTTAGTGATATGATTTTCACCCATACTTGCTTCTCTGTTCCGACTTTCTTCGCTCACCCTCGCGCGCGGCATTCATGTGAAAGGAACAATACTAGACAGTTCTTCCTTTTTCTCTCTTGCCTCACGCTCACAGAGTAATACACAGTGTACTGTTCACGCCCCTCACGCTGTGTTCACGCCCCTCAAGGTTGATAATAATAATACCCACGTCCCCCAGGTTAATTAACTAACCCCTTCACGCCCAAATCTTTCCTTTGCTATATAAAAATCGTCTGTTGTTAGCCATAAAATTACAAAAAAGTAACTTAAAATACCAAATTAGTTAGTGGACAAGGATACTAAACAGGTGATATCTATAAAATATTGCTTATGTTCATTAAAAATCGTCTAATGGTAGCCAAATTACAATAGAAATTATGTTCTGGGTCTCAAAGGGTTACGTGCCGCTGGTCTAAAGGGTAGCGAATAGGACACTCACACACCCGCTGTAAATACTTGAGGCGCCCTTACGTCATTGCCTAAAATAACGTCGTGACCTTAGAATAAGACGTTTAATATTTGCCATTACTTAAATATCATTAATCTGTGATACGTTAATATGAATGAGTTTCTTCATTCTCCCTTTTCATCCTTCCCCCCCTCCCTATCTCCTCTCTCCTTCTCTCCCACCTCCTCCTCCTCCTTCCCTCCCTCCCTATCTCCTCTCTCCTTCTCTCCCGCCTCTTCCTCCTCCTCCTCTTCTCCCTTCTCTCCCTCCCTGGCTCCACATTATTCACTTATATTATAACTACGACCAGGAACAGTAAGAATAGAGACAGCCTAAGATAGCAAAGTAATGACATGGTATCATAATCATCATCATCATCATCTCCCTCACCGCGAATCGTGCACACCCAAGGTTGTATTGTTGACGAGGACCTCAAACCGCATGTTACGTAAAAGAGAGAGAGAGAGAGAGAGAGAGAGAGAGAGAGAGAGAGAGAGAGAGAGAGAGAGAGAGAGAGAGAGAGAGAGATGAAGGAGGGAGAGATGAAGGAGGGAGAGAGAGGGAAGGAAGGAAGGAAGGAAGGAGGGAAGGTAAGAAATCAGAATAAAGGTAGAAATAAAGAAAAGGGAGGAAAGGAGGATATGGATGGAGGGAAGACTAGGAGAGAGAGAGAGAGAGAGAGAGAGAGAGAGAGAGAGAGAGAGAGAGAGAGAGAGAGAGAGAGAGAGAAGATAATACTATTCATCTTTCGTCTCCCTCAGACACATAAGCCGGTTTAGGAGGCTGTTATACGGTAAATAAAGAAAACATATAGCTTGGCAGCGCACCTCGGTAGTCCATTCAACAAGTAAACCTCCCTGTGTATATATAGAAACTAGGTCAATTGTTACACCTATATTTTTAACCACACCCTTCCTATTACACACACACACACACACACACACACACACACACACACACACACACACACACACACACACACACACACACATATACACACATACACTACACACACTGCACATACACACACACACACACATAGACTACACACACTGCACACACACACACACACACAACACTATCACACACACAACACACATAATACACACACTGCACATACACACACACACACACATACAGACTACACACACTGCACATACACACACACACACACACACACACACACACACACACACCACACACACACACATACAGACTACACACACTGCACATACACACACACACACATATATACACACATAGACTACACACACACACACTGCACATACACATACAGACAACACACACACACACACATACATACAGACTACACACACACACACACTGCACATACACATACAGACAACACACACACACACACATACATACAGACTACACACACACACACACTGCACATACACATACAGAACACACACACACACACGAATACACATACAACAACACACACACCCACAACATACATACACACTACACACACACACACACACCACATACAACATACAGACAACACACACACACACTAACATACACATACAACTACTACACTACACACAACACAACACACACAGACAACAACCACACATACAATACAACACACACACACACACACATACAGAAAAACACACAACATACACCACACACACATCACACAGACAAACACCACACACAACACATACACATACAGACAACAACACACAACACACACAACAACAACACACACACACACATACACATACAGCAACACACACACAACAGACAAACAACACACACACACTGCACATACACATACAGACAACATCACACACACACACACACAACAACAACAACAACACACACAGACAACACACACACACCCCTCACATACACATACAGACACACACACCACAACACAACACATCACATACACATACAGACACACAACACACACACACAGACAAACACACACACACTGCACATACACATACAGACAACACACACAACACACAACACACCACACACATACACATACAGACAACACACACACAACACACAACAACCACACAACGACAACACACAACACACTACCAACACATACAACAACAACACACACACATACACATACAGACAACACACAACACAACAGACCACACACACACTGCACATAGACAACACATACACTACACACACCACACTACACATCACAATCATAAACACAACAGACAACACACACACAGCATACAACAACAACACACACACACTACACATACAGACAACACACACACAACACATACAACAACAACATCACATAACACACAACAACAACACACCACATACACATACAGACAACACACAAGCACATACACATACAGACAACAACCATGCAAACACAACAGACAACACACACACTGCACATACACATACAACAACACACACACACATACACACAGACAAACACACACATACACATACAGACAACACACCACACACAACACACACAGACAACACACCATCACATACACATACAGCACAACAACACAGCAAACACACACAGACAACACACACACACATACACATACAGACAACACACACACATACACATACAGACAACACACACACACATACACATACAGACAACACACACACACATACACATACAGACAACACACACACATACACATACAGACAACATACACATGCAAACACACACAGACAACACACACACACTGCACATACACACACAGACAACACACACACACATACACATACAGACTACACACACACACACGTACACATACAGACTACACACACACACACGTACACTCATCTATCAAGAATCTCCTGAGTCATTCCTTAATCATGGCAATAACACAAACAGGAAAGATGACGTCATGAGAGAGAGGATTTAGGGTTAGGATAAGGCACAAGTATACATTACCATAATGTGTATAGGTATAAGTTACTTTGGGTAAGGCAAGGGGTGGTGGGTGGGTGTGAAGGGAGACGGAGTAAAGAGAGGTTCACACGGGCCAAATACCGGGAAAAATGTGCTGAGTTTACTTCCCGGGGCATAAATGTGCTGCTATTTGACCAGTGTGAACCAGCCTTTACTCACACCCTTTCTCACGCCCACACACTACCCACACCCACGCCTGGCAGTCAATAGAGGTAGAAACATCTATTATCTACCATTACACCATTAGATCTCCTATTTACCTGCCACGTATAAAGAAATATGGGAAAATAGATGGCATGCTTTTTAGACAGCGCACAGTAGTCGCGTGTCTTGAGGGTATGTGAAGGTCATGGTTTTGGCTTCCACTATACCAGGCAGGATATGAGTGTCAGGGTGTGTGTGTGTGTGTGTGTGTGTGTGTGTGTGTGTGTGTTGTTTGTGTGTGTGTGTGTGTGTGTGTGTGTGTGTGTGTGTGTGTGTGTTGTGTGTGTGTGTGTGTGTGTTGTGTGTGTGTGTGTGTGTGTGTGTGTGTGTGTGTGTGTGTGTGTATGTCAGTGTGTGGTCCTTTTTTCACACTTAAGCATCGTTTTTTTGTAAGGTTGAAAAATTAATGGTACAGACAAGAGAGAGAGAGAGAGAGAGAGAGAGAGAGAGAGAGAGAGAGAGAGAGAGAGAGAGAGAGAGAGAGAGAGAGAGAGAGAGAGAGAGAGAGAGAATAAACAATAACAAAAGGAGAGAAAGAAAAAGAAGAATGATGTGGGAGGGAAAGAAGGAAAAGAGAGAAGAAAGAAACGAAAATATGCATGACAAGAATCTCTCTCTCTCTCTCTCTCTCTCTCTCTCTCTCCAGTATATCAGGACCTTTAATAGAAAAATCGTTGAGGTTTATTACGTGATATTAACCCCAATTGCAGGATCAAGACGAGGATGTATCATAAGTTTATCACAAGTTTGAGTTTATCGTAAGTATCATAAGACGTGAATCATCGTAAGTTTAAGTTTATCCTCATAAGACGTGAATCATCGTAAGTTTAAGTTTATCGTAAGTATCATAAGACGTGAATCATCGTAAGTTTAAGTTTATCGTAAGTATCATAAGACGTGAATCATCGTAAGTTTAAGTTTATCGTAAGTATCATAAGACGTGAATCATCGTAAGTTTAAGTTTATCGTAAGTATCATAAGACGTGAATCATCGCAAGTTTAAGTTTATCGTAAGTATCATAAGACGTGAATCATCGTAAGTTTAAGTTTATAATAAGACGTGACTCATCATAACTTAATAACACGGATCTGAGTGGCCTTGAAATCACGCGTCTCTGCAGAAGAATAAACTGGCCGTATGAAGAGAAAGAGAGAGGTGAGAGTCGAGAAGGAAGGATGAGAGAGAGAGAGAGAGAGAGAGAGAGAAGAAGAGAGAAGAGAAGATAGAGAAAGAGAGCGAGAGAGAATAGAGAACGAAAAAGAGACAGGCAGAGAGAGAGATAATGAGAGACAGACAGAGAGGAATAGAAAGAGACAGAAAGAAATAGAAAAAGAGAGAGAGAGAGAGAGAGAGAGAGAGAGAGAGAGAGAGAGAGAGAGAGAGAGAGAGAGAGAGAGAGAGAGAGAGAGAGAGAGAGAGAGAGACAGAGAGAGAGAGACAGACAGAGAGACAGACAAAGAGAAGAGAGACAGACATAGATATATAGAGGCAGACAGACAGAGAGAGAGAGAGAGAGAGAGAGAGAGAGAGAGAGAGAGAGAGAGAGAGAGAGAGAGAGAGAGAGAGAGAGAGAGAGAGAGAGAGAGAGAGAGAGAGAGACTTACTGCCTTAACTTATTCACTTTTAAGTCATGTTTAATTAATAACTTAAAATAAAAAAATAAAGAGATAATAATTAAGATTTTCCTCTATAAGTTTACTGATACTGTAGTGACACAATCCCATGCTAATCAGTAGTTGTGGTACAAGTGTTTCACCGTAAAGATTACAACCATGAATAAGAGGAAATCAGGACAAAAGTCACGTATTTATCTACCGTACATAACACTATATAGTCGCCAGTCACTCGCCACAGCACTAATGTCGCCAGGCGCCATATATTACGTATTTAGTATTTTAGCATAACTACAAGGGAGAGAGAGAGAGAGAGAGAGAGAGAGAGAGAGAGAGAGAGAGAGAGAGAGAGAGAGAGAGAGAGAGAGAGGGGGGGGGGGGGGGGGCGCTACCAATACGCCTGCTGCTGAGGGGAGGGAGAACAAAGAGGACTGACTGTCTGCCTCTAGTCTCCCTGGCGCCACCCGAAGAAAAATTTATCCCTGGAAGCGCTCGATGAAGGGAACCGGGAAGGGACGCCGCCACACCCACGCCACGCATGCCCTACTTTTCCCCTCTGTCTGGCCCGCGTGGAGGCGAGGGGAAGAGGGGAGGGGCGGGGAAGGGGCAGGGGGGATAGGCCGGATAGGGGAAAAGGGGATAGTGGAAAGGGAAGAGAGGGGGAGGGGACAGAGGGGGATAGGGGAAAGGGGATGGGGGGAGGGGAGGGAAGGGGAGAGGGGAGAGAGGGGGATGGTGCATGGGGGGGGGACAGGGGAGAGAGTGGAGGGGGCAGGAGAGGGAAAGGGGAGAGTGGAGGGTGTAGGGGGGGGGTGACAGTGGAGAGAAGGAGAGGGGACAGGGGAGAGAGTGGAGGGGTCAGTGGGGAGTAGGGGACAGGGGAGAGAGGGGAAGGGAGCAGGGGGAGAGGGGGGAGGGGAAGGGGGGAAGGGGAGAGGGAGGGGAAGACACAAGTGCTTGCTTGATAAGGAACTACTTTCATAAGATATTTTTTTCAAGATAAGAAAACAAAAATTTGTTTCTGGTATAAACAAAATTATTATCGTATTTTTATTTGCATCGCAGTTCCTGATTACGAGAGAGAGAGAGAGAGAGAGAGAGGAGAGAGAGAGAGAGAGAGGAGAGAGAGGAGAGAGGAGAGAGAGAGAGAGAGAGAGAGAGAGACACGACACGCTTGTTAAATATCCAGATCACTATTTTTTTTTATCGCTACAAGCACAAAGGAAAACTGACATGCTAACTCAATATCATGGTCACCTCAATGAAATAATAAAAACGTGTTAGACTAGTACTAGATTCAAAGCATTAACCCCTTGAGACCCAGAGCGTAATTTCCATTGTAATTTGGGTACCATTTTAGACGATTTTTTAGTGAATATAAGCAATATTTTATAGACTATGACCTGTTTAGTATTCTTGTTCAATAACTAATGTGGTATATTCAGCTACTTTTCGTAATTTTATGGACTAACAACAGACAATTTTTTATATCAAAGGAAAGATCTGCTGGGCGTGAAGGAGTTATAAATCGTCGCTAATACATTAAATACGGAATACAGACAATGCAGTAACAACATTGTCAACACATAAATTACACAGTGGCAATGTTTTCGATCACGCTTTGTATAATTGCGTAAAAGCGTAGATTTGAAGCGTAGAAGAACTGGAAAAGCGTAGATAAAAAAAAAAATAGGGAAAAACTGGTTCACAAATAGGGTGGTAAATGATTGGAATGGACTCAGTCGTCAGGTGGTCAGCGCAGAGTCAATATATAATACATTATGTCAGTCTAGTCATATAAATACGTTAGCATGTGCTATGAGTATGAAGGACCTCTAATATTGTCTTTGCTTTTACTCTGCACACACACACACACACACACACATGGCGATCACAGGGGCATTAATAAATACACAAGAGAGATGCAAAAATAAGCTCGTCCCTGTTTTATCCCAATGGCATTATCACTACCAAGAAGAATCTCACTGTCATCCATATCGCCATGGCTTTCCTCAATCATGCAATCATTTCCTTATCATGTCAATCTATTAGGAACCCTATTGACATGCTGGGACTCACCTCGCGTTCACAGTGGCTTAAGTATCGCAGCTTTAGACTTCCTGCAGCGGAGACTCACAACGCACTTCCTGCTTCCACGGTCTGTCAGGGGCAATAAAAGTATAAAGTCAGACAGAATGGAAGCCTTGTGTTCATGCGACTGCCAAATGCCTCCACTTTCCTCGTTCCCGCTTTCCTCATATTGAAGTTTCTCCTATATTATGTCAACAGTCTATATATCAGTACCTATATCATACCGGAGTTAGGTCAAATTAGTGTATCCTACTGTTGTGTGAAGCTCGCAGTCCCTCCATTTTATTTTATCACGAGCCGCCACTGGTCTAAATTATGTATTTTTTTGCTCTAGTACTTCAGTTAACTCTTTGTCTTGTTGCTTTTTAGCCTGTATTCCTCCGGGTGATCTTAAAATGATTAGTATTATTATTGTTATTATAAAGGTATATAGCTATTATCACATATTTGCTTTAGTACTTAAGTTCATTCCCTCGTCTATATATTATGTTGTTGTTTTGATTGTATGCCTTCGGGTGAGAATACAATTATTATTATTATTATTATTATTATTATATATACCTTTTAGCTACATGCCAATGGTAAGGGATGACGAGAAATTGAAGTAGGCTATTTGGTCATGTTTCCTGTGTGTGCGGTGTAAAGACCTTGATGATGACTGGGTAGTTATAGGCAACGGGCGGCAGTCAGTGTACTTAGGTAGTTACTGATGGGGGCAAATAGGTAGTTACTGATGGGGGCAAATAGGTAGTTACTGATGGGGGCAAATAGGTAGTTACTGATGGGGCAAATAGGTAGTTACTGATGGGGCAAATAGGTAGTTACTGATGGGGGCAAATAGGTAGTTACTGATAGGGGCAAATAGGTAGTTACTGATGGGGGCAAATAGGTAGTTACTGATGGGGCAAATAGGTAGTTACTGATGGGGGCAAATAGGTAGTTACTGATGGGGGCAAATAGGTAGTTACTGATGGGGGCAAATAGGTAGTTACTGATGGGGCAAATAGGTAGTTACTGATGGGGGCAAATAGGTAGTTACTGATGGGGGCAAATAGGTAGTTACTGATGGGGCAATAGGTAGTTACTGATGGGGGCAAATAGGTAGTTACTGATGGGAGCAAATAGGTAGTTACTGATGGGAGCAAATAGGTAGTTACTGATGGGGGCAAATAGGTAGTTACTGATGGGGGCAAATAGGTAGTTACTGATGGGGGCAAATAGGTAGTTACTGATGGGGGCAAATAGGTAGTTACTGATGGGGGCAAATAGGTAGTTACTGATGGGGGCAAATAGGTAGTTACTGATCGGGGCAAATAGGTAGTTACTGATGGGGGCAACAAATAGGTAGTTACTGATGGGGGCAAATAGGTAGTTACTGATGGGGGCAACAAATAGGTAGTTACTGATGGGGGCAAATAGGTAGTTACTGATGGGGGCAAATAGGTAGTTACTGTTGGAGGGAACATATAGGTAGTTACTGATGGGAGCAAATAGGTAGTTACTGATGGGGGACAAATAGGTAGTTACTGATGGGGGCACAATAGGTAGTTACTGATAGGGGCAAATAGGTAGTTACTGATGGGGGCAACAATAGGTAGTTACTGATGGGGAAGGTAGTACGATGGGGGAACAGTCCTTTAGCTTGAGGGGGCACGTAGGGTCTCTTGATAAATAATCTATCTAAAATTTAGCTAAATCTATCTTAAGGTACTTTCGGGGCAATAGGAGTTAGGGTGTATTATTTATCATTATTGCTTGACGCGCGGTCAAAATGATCCTGTAGGGGCATATATTGTTATGTCTTGGCAGGAGAGTTAGTGAGTGGGAAAATATATAGTTATGAAGGGAATAAAGTTAGATAGTAGAGGAATGAGGTTTAGGTCAAGGATTATAAAGGAAAATAAGGAATAAAGCAATAAAGTTAAATAATAAAGGAATAAGGTTTAGGTAAAAGATTATAAAGGAATAAAGGAATAAGGTTAAATAATAAAGGAATAAGGTTTAGGTTCAAGGTTATAAAGGAAAATAAGGAATAAAGCAATAGTTAAATAATAGAGGAGTAAGGTTAAATAATAGAGGAGGTAAGGTTTAGGTAATAGCACACAAACACACGTATAGTTTTCACTGCTATCAGCCAGCAGTAACTCTCCCTTTGAGTCTGGGGACAGGGTGTCAGGTCCCCACCCATAGATCGGTTATATGCACTATAATAATATGCTTATTATTTATTTACATCTATATATATATTCAATGCCTTCATCGTTCAGGCCAACCTGAACGATGAAGTTAGTTCGAATTTTGAAACATTCGTTAGAATAATGAAAAGAAATAAACCTTTTGACATCATTTATCAAATTCATTATTATCATCACAATACTTTCTCATTATACAAGCTAAAATATAGGATATCATTACCACAATAGTTAATACTGAGTTCTCTCTCTCTCTCTCTCTTCTCACACACATACACACACACACAAGGTCTTGCTATAATTTCAGACAAGACTTTTTCATATGTAAACAATTCAAATAGCGACAGACAGACATCCTTAAAATACTCTTCTTGAAATAGTTTAAGTCGTAGGAAGGTGCAAAAACAAAAAGAAGATAAAAAGTCAGAGTTTACCAGTGAAGGGGATGAAAGAGTAAAGATACTGGTTAACTCTTGCATTAAGAAGATGGACAGAATAGGGATGAGAGTAAGTAGACAGACACAGCTGAACACTTTTAAGGCATTGGTAGCCAAGCAGAAAATTCATTCTTATAGTCTCATCTTGTACTAAATACTCATGGTTTTATACTCATACAAACTATACTCATGGTTTTTTAACGAGGTGAAAAATCCTGCCCCCTTGCTGCTTACTGACTGATATTTGATGCCAGAAGAGAATAATAGTTCTTCTAAATATCAGTTGTATTTTATCATAGTTAACCCTATTATCAGGTAAACACAGGCAGAGTTTTAAGCATGAGACCGTAAGATTGCATGGATATATGCCAGGAGAAGGGAATACTATGCTTCTTCTAAATTTCAGTTGTATTTGATCATAGTTAACCAGGTATCAGGTTATTATCAGGTAAACACAGGCAGAGTTTTAAGCATGAGACCTTAGGATAGAACGGAATTTTTGCCTCGTTATAAAAAATAGACAATTCTAAGCATACTAGGAACTACATAGCATTACCTTATGTCACTAGTATTGCAAGGCCACAGCTTTGTATAAAACATTCCCTTTAAGCTTAATAATGAATGACCAGAACTTTAGATTCAGTCATTCATACATATAAGTCAAGCGTAATATTAAGCTTTTAATACTTAGAATTAAAGCATAAATGACATTCTCACTTAAGCTTCTTCTAATACATCTATAGTTAAAGTGCAATACTCCAGTAAGGCGATGAACACATTCTTTGAGCTTTGAATCATTAGTATCTGGCACCATTAGTAGTTTGTAAAGACATAATAACAATAATAATGATAATAACAATAATAATAATAATAATAAATGTCTTTCAAAATATGATGTGCTCAAGAATCAAAAGCGACAATAATAATAATAATAATAATAATAATAATAATAAATAATAATAATAATAATAATAATAAGTCTCTCAAAACATTATGTGCTTAAGAAAATAAGGCAACAAGCAGAATAAAATAGCTTAGAGGAAAGGCGTACCATTGGAATACTTGAAATTAATTCCTAGCAAATAAAAACTTGATTGAAAAACTTGAAAATAAGACATGATTTAAATAGAGTACATCCATCAAAGAAAGAAAAATACATTAAATATCTCAGTTTCAGGATAAAACTTTCATAAACACCAATAATAATAGTAGTAATAATAAGAATAAAAGCGTGATTTGGTGTCTACTCGCCGCACCTTAACCCCTTGAGACCCAGAACGTAATATCCATTGTAATTTGGGAACCATTAGACAACGATTTTAATGAATATAAGCAATGTTTTATAGCTATGACCTGTTTAGTATCCTTGTGCACTAACTAATTTGGTATATTCAGTTACTTTTTCGTAATTTTATGGCTAACAACAGACAATTGTTTATAGCAAAGGAAAGATCTGGGCGTGAAGGGGTTAAGAGAGAGAGAGAGAGAGAGAGAGAGAGAGGAGGAGGGAGAGAGGAGAGAGAGAGAGAGAGAGAGAGAGAGAGAGAGAGAGAGAGAGAGAGAGAGAGAGAGAGAGGAGAGAGAGAGAGAGAGAGATCGGAGGTTAGAGAGAGAGAGAGAGAGAGAGAGAGATTGCTGAAGGGTAGAGAGAGAGAGAGAGAGAGAGAGAGAGAGAGAGAGAGAGATCTGGGCGTGAAGGGGTTAAGTTGGCGAAAATGTGGCCCCTTCACTCCCCCCTTCCGAACGCATGGGATTGGCTGAGGTGTTGGGTGTTGGGGCTTTAGGGCGGAACTTGGAGTAAGGCATTCTCATCCAACACCCAACACCTCAGCCAATCCCAATTATAAAGGAGAGGTAGGAAAAGTTCTTACGTCTATTAACCAGGGTAGAACAAGATAACAGATTCAAGCGGAAAAGCGTAGATTTAAAAAAGAAATAGGGAAAAACTGGTTCACAAATAGGGTGGTGAATGATTGGAATGGACTCTGGTAGACAGGTAGTTAGTGCGGAGTCAATAGGGAGTTTTAAAGGAGGCTAGATAATTTCATGGATGGAGATGAAAGGTGGATGTAAGTAGTGTTAAGTAACAGGAACTACCCCGTGTAGGTCTCGCGGCCTCTTGTAGCTTCCTTATTTTCTTATGTTCTTCTTATATGGATGGCAACACTACTATCCACCCTCCACCTTCCCTCCCTCACACACACCCAAGGGCATAGCCAGGAAAAATAATTGGGGGGGCCACCTCCCAATGATGGTTGAGGGGTGGGTGCCTTAATCAGCTGGGGGTCTGGGAGGCGCTGTAAGCCCCCCAGAGAATATTTTTGAAGATATGACTTAATTGGGGGCATATTGAGCACTATGGGGGGTCATTTATTGGTTCTTTGCATGATATTCAATATAGTAAAATTGATGAAATTATACCATACACTCCTAAAGTAGATGTGTTGAATTGGGGGGGCCATGGCCCCATTGGCCCCCCCTCTGGCTACGCCCTTGGAGTGAAGGGGCCACATTTTCGCCAACTGAACGTGCGGCGAGTATAGTTACATGTACAAAATTGTGCGTTCAAACTATATGATAACTAAAAGTAATATAAAATGTATACAAACCACTTTTCTAAACAATGTTACAAATGAGATTACAACCATTTCATCATTAAATTGTGCATAGGACCACACACACACACATAAACACACACACACACATACACACACTCAGTACACACACACACACTATCAAAAGACGGGACACAATAAGTTCGATCAATCCCGTAAAATACAATTAGGTAATAACACACACACACACACACACAACACACACTCAGTACACACCACACACACACTCAGCACACCGCCCCACACACACACACACACACCACACTTTGAGCAGTTACATAACACTTGAAAAAATATCTATATATCGTATTATAAAAAACAGTGCACTTTTACCTACCTAGTAAACAGCACTAGTTTAGCACGCATAGTATTTGTCACCTAGGAGGTTGTGACTGGCTAGGTTAAGGCTAGGTTAGATAGCCAAGCACAGATCATTGGGTTGTGAGATTCCCGTGTTATTCCTGCTGTGTTATGTGACTTAGGGTGGCTTGGGGTGACTTGGTTTAGCTTGGTTTGGCTTGCTTTAGGGGTACAGATACTTGGTTTAGGGTAGATTTAAGTAGATGAGTAGTTGAAGTAATTAGTTTAAGTAGATCAGTAGATGAGATATAAGTTGAGTAGATGAAACAGATAGAGACAGTTAGAGATAGAGATAGTAGTTGAAGTAAGTAGTTTAAGTAGATGAAACAGATAGAAGACAGTCGGAAGCGTATCATCGGCCGTCTAACCTCATAAGATATAATGTTAAAATCTGACGTTAAACAGAAAGAAGTAGTAGTTAGTGCGGAGGCAATAGGGAGTTTTAAAAGGAGGCTGGACAGTGGACAGTGTTATGGATGGGGATGAAAGGTGAATATAGGTAGTGTTAAGTAACAGGAACTACCTCGTGTAGGTCTCACGGCCTCTTGTAGCTTCCTTATGTTCTTATGTTATGTAAAAAGAGTTAGTACAATACAGATAATAACCCAATACTACCCAACAGTATATTACACCAGCCTTAAGAACATAAGAACATAAGAAAATAAGGAAGCTACAAGAGGCTGTGAGACCTACATGAGGTAGTTCCTGTTACAGTACTTAACGCTACCTACATCCACCTTTCATCCCCATCCATGAATTTAGCCAGACTCCTTTTAAAGACCCCAATAAATTCAATTTGATAGCTGTGAAAAGCAATATTTATGTTTATAGAGAGCTTTGTTTGTATCTATGAATGTATGTAAGTAGGAGAGTGCCTGTAGAGATGACTAATGATAATACTAATAATCACCACCACCATCACCACCACCACCACACCACCACCAGCCACCCAGCACCACACACTAGCTCATGCATAATATAAAGTAACTATATTAACCCCTTGAGGCCCAGAACGTAATTTCCATTGTAATTTGGGTACCATTAGACGATTTTTAGTGAATATAAGCAATATTTTACATATATGACCTGTTTAGTATCCTTGTCCACTAACTACTTTTCGTAATTTTATAGCTAACAGACGATTTTTTATAGTCAAGGAAAGATCTGGGCATGAAGGGGCCAGATCTTTCCTTTGCTGTATAAAATCGTCTGTTGTTAGCCATAAAATCACGAAAAGTCACTGAATATACCAAATTAGTTAGTGGACAAGGGTACTAAACAGGTCAGATCTATAAAAACATTGCTTATAGTCACTAAAAATCGTCTAATGGTACCCAAATGACAATGGAAATTACGTTCTGGGCCTCAAGGGGTTAAGAGATTGCTAAGATGCTACCTAAGAATCCTTGCACTAACTCCTCTCACACTGTTTCAAATCAATCTCCTCAAACTTATCCTCTACAGTCCCTTCTTGCCATTCCCCACTCCCACTCACATCATTAAGAGTCGTTTCGCCCCTTTTCGCCGCATACACCCTACGCTGCCTACAACACCCCCACACACACCTACCCACACCAGGCACATCCCGGCACACACCCCTACACTCGCCCCACACCTCACGCAGAACAGAAACCACATGGTATATATTCTTAACCAGGAAAGGAGACACTGCGACAGATAGCCCGGCCCAGAGGTAGATACGAATGACCATAAAAGAGATGTTGGTTAGCCAGAGATGCGTGAGTTTGTATATAGGCGGGAGGAGTCGGTTGAGCTTCCCGTGTCCGTAATTTGAGTGGGAGAGTTTGATGAGCGCGAGAGCCGGTAAGAAGAGGTTGATGCAGCCGAGAGAGAGGATCAGGTTTTCCAGGGACAGACTGAGTACTAGGTGTGATTCGCTCTGCATTAGGAGGGAGAGAAAGGCTACAGTATCAAGGGTTTCCAAAGCAGTGCCGTGGGATAACGAACGGATGTACACCTCTCTCGCTGCAGCCTGGCCCTCTGTGGCACTACTATTGGCACATTTCCAAGCACTCTGTCCCTCCACTAGTAACCCAAACACCAACGCTGTCATGGATATCGTCACCTGAAGCAGTTGCGGACTCAAAAACGCATCCGGGCTTATCTGGTTCGGTATTTCATTCCTGAAAATCACCGCGATCTTTGCCACCATTAACGCCGTGTACGCGAGCCAAACATACACGGGCTCGGCTCTCGAACCAAAAATACGCTCATGAACGGGAGGAGGGGAGCTGCGACCCTTTGCAGCCCTTCTGTAGCCGACACACATTGCCGCTACGAAGGGGAACACCATTAGGAAGTCCGGGAGTAGCCAGAAGTAGTTAAGTGATGTCGTTTGGTCAAATGCGAGGATGTAGATGTCGAGCAGTACGCCCTGAGCCCCGGTGACGAGCAGGACCGCACCAGTTAGCGTCACGTGGTAGAGTAGGCGCCAGGTGAGGCTGAAGGGACACACCCCACCGCCTGCCATGGTCTGGGGGGGAGGGGGGATAGAACATAAGAAGAACATAAGACTTCAAGAACATAAGAAAATAAGAACACAAGAAGAAAATAAGAACATAAGAAATAAGAACATAAGAACATAAGAAAACATAAAAGAACATAAGAAAATAAGAACATAAGAAAATAAGAGCATAAGAAAATAAGAACATAAGGAAGCTACAAGAGGCCGTGAGATCTACACGTGGTAGTTCCTGTTACTTAACACGACCTACATCCACCTTTCATCCCCATCCATAACACTGTCTAGCCTCCCTTTAAAACTCTCTAATGACTCTGCACTAACTACCTGTCTACTGAGCCCATTCCAATCATTTACCACCCTATTTGTGAACCAGTTTTTTTTTTACATTAACTTTACGAATTCACTTTGGTGGACGAAACATTTTTTTTCTGGTGAGTTTTGATGTGTTTTGAAGTAATCTGCCCTAAGAGGGCACTCAAATCACCTGCTTAACCCCTTCACGCCCAGATCTTTCCTTTGCTATATAAAATTGTCTGTTGTCGAGCCATAAAATCATGAAAAGTAACTGAATATACCAAATTAGTTAGTGGACAAGGATACTAAACAGGTCATAGCTATTAAATATTGCTTACGTTCACTAAAAATCGTCTAATGGTACCCAAATTACAATGGAAATTACGTTCTGGGTCTCAAGGGGTTAAGGAAAATATAACAGAGCACTTGGATTAATAAAAAATAAAAAAAGTTCGTACACCAGTAGATTCGTACATCAAAAAGTTGCTTCGTAGTCTATATAAAAGCATAGTCGTTTCGTACACTCAGCTCAGGGTTGAATTTGATGACTAGAGTTACGATTCGATACCAGGTATTTACGAAAAAAACTATACAGGTCACAAGAAGAGGTAGAGTGAGGCATTTTGTAAACAAGGAGACATATTCCTCCCCCCACCTAAAATGTTCTATATCTCCGAAACTATTGATTTGCGACGGAAAGCTCAATGAGAAAATGTCTCTTAGAATACAATAAGGTAAACAATAACCATGCTCCCAATTGTGTAGGGAAGTTTGGTGCCATCGTAAAAATTTACCAGTGCTTCCTTCGGTTACAGGGAGTTCCGTACACAAGTTGTTTTGTACTGATTTTGAGTTTTTTCGTACATACCTGGTGTCGAATCGTAACTCTTAAGTCATCAAATTCAACCCTGAGCTGAGTGTACGAAACGACTATGCTTTCATATAGACCACGAAACAACTTTTTGGTGTACGAATCTACTGGTGTACGAAACATCTGGTGTACGAAACAACTGGTATACGAAAAAGCTGGTGTACGAAACAACTGGTGTAGAAACATCTGGTGTACGAAACAACTGGTGTACGAAATAGCTGGTGTAGAAACATCTGGTGTACGAAACAACTGGTGTACGAAACAACTGGTGTAGAAACATCTGGTGTACGAAACAACTGGTGTACGAAACTGGTGTAGAAACATCTGGTGTACGAAACAACTGGTGTACGAAACAACTGGTGTAGAAACATCTGGTGTACGAAACAACTGGTGTACGAAACAACTGGTGCAGAAACATCTGGTGTACGAAACAACTGGTGTACGAAACAACTGGTGTAGAAACATCTGGTGTACGAAACAACTGGTGTACGAAACAACTGGTGTACGAAATAACTGGTGTACGAATCTACTGGTGTACGAATCTACTGGTGTACGAAACAACTGGTGTACGAACTGACTGCATCTCACCTGTCCTTGCCTCGCCACCTCCTCTCACCATTTATACCTTAGTAATAAACAACAATGGCTCCCTCTACCGCCTTATCCTTTCCCCATCACCGCCCTGCCACTGTCACTCAGCCTTAACACTCATAAACAACATCAATAAAGGTGTGTAAGGTTAATTATCACGTAATAAGGCTGACACACGCCCACCTGTTGTTGTTGTTGTGGCCGCGCCTCGCCGCCTTCTTCTTCTTCTTCTTGTAACCTTAGTCGCTTAGTATCGCTTCATGGGTCCTCTTCCACTTCGTCTCCTTCGTTAACAAAACTTGTTAACTCTTCCCCTGTTTATTTCACCTGGGAAAGACATTTTGATCAGTTTTCAATCCTTTGATTATCATCCTAATTCATTGTCTATTTTGTGTTCTGATCTCCCAACACTGCGTTAGGAACACTTTGGTGAGGTTTACAATACTTTCAGTTTCCTTTCTGTCCCCATACAGCCCTAACACCGTACACAGGGCCCCGTCTTTCTGCTCTAGTCTCCTGTCCCACTCCTCTCTGCCTAGGACTGTTACTATTGACGCTATAAACTATTCCCTCTGACTCCTATAGCCCCTACTTGTTGCATTCCACAATGACATGTTCTACAGTTTCTTTCTCTCCTACCCTGCAGCTACAATTCTGGTTCTCCAGTTCCCTGTTCCTTTCGTTGACTTCCAAGATGCCTGTTCTTGCTTTATAGAGTAACTTACTACCCCAGTCTCCTACATGCCAGGTCACCCCCTCTGCTGGTTTCTGTTTCCACCTGTACCACTGCAACGTTGATTTCCTGGCCATTCCTTCCTGCCATTTAACTAGCCCATTATTCTCAATTTTCTTTTTGATTTCTTTTCATTTTGCCTGGATGCAGTGTTGCCACCAAGGATAAACAAAAATTATCATTGTTATTAAACTTTATAACGTGATATACACACGCATTAGGAAAATTAAAAGAGGTAATGTAGAAAATATAGAGGAACAAAAAAAAGTCCAACAAGGAATGATGAAAATAATGTATAATATCCTTGGTTGACACACTTTCAGTTGGGAATTATCGTACTGGCGCCTCAAAATTATGTTTTTTTCTGTAGAATTATCGTACAGCCTCCTAAAAATTATATTTTGTTTTATCGTACAGACGGTACAGTATTATTAAATATATTTTTTGTGTTTACTAATTAAATCTGAGTATAATATTTAATTAATATCATTGCCGAGTGTTATGGATGACCGTGTGGCCTAATGGATAAGGCGTCGGACTTCGGATCCGAAGATTGCAGGTTCGAGTCCTGTCACGGTCGATTGCTTGCGTGATTCAGTAATAATCTTTTTCCTCGCCGCCGCAACATGCCTTCACAACATGCTTCTTCAGATAGATATTTTTTTTGGTACTACTACTGCAGTTTAATTCATATAATACATGGGTAACACCCCTTATTCTAGTGGTAAAAATGGACGAGGACTGCCCGTTTATTTTCTGAGACACTACTCATTTTCCTGGCCTTAACCATTGAATTAACCATTACCCATTAGTATTCTAGTCTATTAGAGGAGGAATAACCGCTCTAAATCCTTATTTGAGTCTGGGTTAGGTATTGCCGTAACATATTTTCTTTATATAATCAATTTTCACGCATTTTTCATCTAATTACTATACTAATTACTATACTACTTTCCTCTAATTACTATAGAGACACTACTAATTTCCTGACCTATCATCTGTCTGTCCTGAAACACCTTAATTAAACTAAACCCAAGCAACGCCTGAAGGCTTACAAAAAAATTGTTATGCTGCCTCCATCTTGAGTTCTAGAAATGCTGATCATTTCCTTCCATTAAATTACAAACACATGTCGCATTATTATCTTTTTTATTATTATTTTCAGTATTTTAGCTGCAATATCAAAACTTCAGAATATATCATTATTATTCTACTTTATAAAATAATCCAACAAATGTACCGTAAGGCCCAGAGAAAATGCTACCGTAGATAACACTATAGTCGCCAGTCACTCGCCACTGCACTAATGTCGCCAGGCACAACAAAAGCAATAACCAAGCACTAAATTGATCATGATATAAGTAAAATAATAATACAATACATCAAGATTACATACAAAATACATATATGGCACATTCATTTGACAAACAATGGCGCTTTTCTTGCTTTCCTCTTGGCAAAATTATAAAGCACATCATCAAAATCAAGAGATCATAATAAGTTGAGACTCAATACTGAGTCTAGCCAGGTCCACAAGTCGTGCTTGGGTCATTGGTGCTCGTAGACATTTTTTTATCAACTTGAGTTTGGTGAATGAGCGCTCTGCAGAGGCGACAGTGGCAGGGATTATTAGCAGAGTGCGCAGGCTGACAGATACATTTGGGAAGAGCCCTTCTAGTCTGCACTCTGTCAAGCAGTTCAAAAGCTGCAATAGACTTAGTTGGTTCTGCCCAAAATTTGAGCGATGAACTGTTTGTAGGTGCTTCATTTCCACCACGATATCATGACTGATATCGGCAGGATACTTATCTGCCGGTGATTTTGATTTAAGTGAGCTCCTTTGCTGATATTGTTAGGTACTTCCAGAGGAAACTGAAGTTTTCAGAAATATTCTTGAAATATTCAATAATATATATATATATATATATATATATATATATATATATATATATATATATATATATATATATATAACGCAGACTATCTGAAAAATTCTTCTTCAAGTGACTCATCTGCTTCATTTTGTTCTGATAAATCTGAACTGCTGTGCCATCACCATCATCATGAAATCTTCTTTTGTGTTTAGGTCCAGCTACTTTACCACGACCACGATACAGTTTCACCTTGATGTCCAGGTTTGAAGCAACTAGCTTTGCTTCATTCCACATAGCTTTTCAATTATTTCGGAGATCTGTCAAGAGATTCGGAGATTCTACAAGCAAGCCCTCTATGTTTGATGGGTTCTATGGGCCCATCAAAGCCTCAATGGGCACCCCCAAAACCCCATGGGCCCCCCCAGAACCCCATGGGCCCCGGGGCAAATGTCCCGGCAGTTACATGGAGACGGCTTTGGCAGCCCCCCCTCTCGGTGGGGCTGGCCAAAGTTTTCACTTTCCCATGGCCTCGTTGTAGGTGGGCAGCCCCTCGTCACTCAGCACGCAGCAGGTGTTCGCCCTCACAGCCCGGCCGGCTCTCGTTGCTTCGCGCTGCGTGTGTTCAGTAATGACACAGGCGGTGGTGGCTCTCCTCGCATTGCCGTGGACGCCGGGGACGCCCAGGGATGGCCAGAGGTTCCTCACATCCAGCCTCAAGATACTGGTGTCGGTGCCTCTTCTTCCCGTGCCCGGCGACGCGGCTGCCGGGAAGGTGTCCGTCGCCTGAGAGCAGGATTCGAGGTGCTGACGCCGCCATGTGTCTCTGTACTTGGGAGGACGGTCAGAAAAGGGAAGGTTGACAGTGTCCCGGTAGAACGATTCGGACGCCAGGCTGATTGCGATACCCACGATGACGAAGATGGCGACGATTGCTGCGGGACAGAGGATTACATTCAGTTTTTATCTAAGGCTTTAAATGCGTGATAATCCCTGTTTACGTCTGTGTTCAATTGTTGGATATATAGGAGCCTAAGCTGACTTCCCTCTTGATCAGCAAGGATTTATGGACTTCCTGCTTCAAGTAACAATTAGCGGTGGCATTCTCTGTGTAGTGACGGAGCTGGGTGAAATGGTTTGTCTATGCATAAAGTATGGCAGTAAGCCCCTACAGCGAAGGTTAAACCCTATAAAAGAGGATAATGTACAGATAGCCATATCTATGCTGAGGACAAAGCTACCCTCTGATTTCCTCTCACTTTCACTGCAGCTAGTGTGGCTGTCCTATACGGCGGCGTTCAGCGGTCAGGTTAGTAGCTAAGGTGAGATAAATAAATCTCACCCAGCACACTGACACCGGATTAGTGGAGCTGACGTCCCCCCAAAAGTGAGGTAGCCATTGATCTCGCGAGCCTTACTGGAGGGAAACTACAGAGTTACCCTCTGCCGCTTGGCTCGCGGGGATGACAATGTTTACCGCCGCTTCACCCTGTAGGAAATATCAATACGACAGTTGCCATCAAAATAGATGACCCAACAAGTATGGAGTTGAGACTTAATTAGGGCTGAGTGGATTAATAAAGTGATGAGGACAGGTAGATTGTGCAGCTTTGGCTATACAGATAAAGGATAAAAGTGATGTCCCCGGGTCAGCAAAGTGAAAACGCAGATCGAAAAAATCGAAAATCATCTTTCCTATTCTTTCTGTCTTCTCCAGTTTATTTTTTATTTTGTTTCTATTTCTTTTTTGTTTTGTTTTTTGCTTTTCTTCTGTCAAACTGTAATAGATGTAAATAAAAAAAGATAAAAAAATATAATAAATGAAATTCTCCAGTCCGAAGTCCTAGTCCGCCCTCACTCACGAACTCACGAACCACGATCCCGACACGCTTGAATGGGACAAAATGTTGCTTTAGTACTCACGACTTCAAAAACAGTCTTAAAATGTCACACGAAGGATAAAAGGCTACTGACGACTTCAAAAACAGTCTTAAAATGTCACACTAAGGATAAAAGGCTACTGACGACTTCAAAAACAGTCTTAAAATGTCACACGAAGGATAAAAGGCTACTGACGACTTCAAAAACAGTCTTAAAATGTCACACTAAGGATAAAAGGCTACAAACTAAGCTCGGAACCCAGCTTGCCGACCGACCGAACGATTATAATCTACGCAGCGACCTTGCCAGCTTTCAACTTTCAACTTTGAACGTTATATAGGTTAATCTACGTAAAAAATCAAGTATTAGGAAGTTCATTCTCAACAAAATACAATTCACCAGCCTCTCTGCTTCACTACCTCCCAGCTGTCACACTACCTACAAACTGCTGGACGTTAAATATATAGTACTACAGTCTACAGGAGCTACCTCGTGTATGCCTCACGGCCTATTGTAGCTTCCTTATTTTCTTATGTTCTTATGTTCTTATATACTCTGGTTGTTGTCTGTCTGTCTGTCTGTCTGGTGGTGGTTGTTGTCTGTCTGTCTGTCTGTCTGGTGGTGGTTGTTGTCTGTCTGTCTGTCTGTCTGTCTGGTGGTTGTTGTTGTCTGTCTGTCTGTCTGTCTGTCTGGTGGTGGTTGTTGTCTGTCTGTCTGTCTGTCTGTCTGGTGGTTGTTGTCTGTCTGTCTGTCTGGTGGTGGTTGTTGTCTGTCTGTCTGTCTGTATGGTGGTGGTTGTTGTCTGTCTGTCTGTCTGTCTGTCTGGTGGTTGTTGTCTGTCTGTCTGTCTGTCTGTCTGTCTGGTTGGTGTGTCTGTCTGTTGTCTGTCTGTCTGTCTGTCTGTCTGGTGGTTGTTGTTGTCTGTCTGTCTGTCTGTCTGTCTGGTGTGTTGTCTGTCTGTCTGTCTGTCTGTCTGTCTGTCTGTCTGGTGGTTGTTGTTGTCTGTCTGTCTGTCTGTCTGTCTGGTGGTGGTTGTTGTCTGTCTGTCTGTCTGTCTGTCTGGTGGTTGTTGTCTGTCTGTCTGTCTGTCTGTCTGTCTGTCTGTCTGGTGGTGGTTGTTGTCTGTCTGTCTGTCTGTCTGTCTGGTGTGTTGTTGTCTGTCTGTCTGTCTGTCTGTCTGGTGGTGGTTGTTGTCTGTCTGTCTGTCTGTCTGTCTGGTGGTTGTTGTCTGTCTGTCTGTCTGTCTGTCTGGTGGTGGTTGTTGTCTGTCTGTCTGTCTGTATGGTGGTGGTTGTTGTCTGTCTGTCTGTCTGTCTGTCTGGTGGTTGTTGTCTGTCTGTCTGTCTGTCTGTCTGGTGGTGGTGGTTCATTATACTCACCGCCGAACAGGAGGAGCATAAGGGCACTGTCGTCGAGGCCCCTTTCGCTCCACATCATCGCGCCCACCGTCAGGCTTCCCGCGCTCACCATCAGCACCATCATCAGGATCATCTGATACAAACAAACACACACACACACACGTTACGACAATTAACCCCTTCACGCCCAGATCTTTCCTTTGCTATAGAAAATTGTCTGCTGTTAGCCATAAAATTACGAAAAGTGACTTAATATACCAAATTAGCTATTGCACAAGGATACTAAACAGGTTATATCTATTAAAATATTGCTTATACTTATTAAAATCGTCTAATGGTCCCCAAATTACAATGAAAAAGATGTTCAGGGGCCAGATGCTGAGAGTGAGCTAGGGCGCCCTATCCACTAGGGCGCCTGTGGTAAGGCGAAACGCCCTCCCACCGCAATGCTCAGTCGAGATTGCTGCCTTAGTGGCACCGCTAAAGGCGCTGAAAACTAAGGCATGGTCAGACCCTGACTTAGTGAGCTGCTGTGGGCCTTTGACAGACATTCATCTTCTGTTTATAAAGCAAATACAGCCTTGTTTCAGTTCCTACAACGTAACAATTGGTGTTTACGTATTAATAGTGTTGCAAGGTGTGTATGAATTGATCGTGCAAGACTAATGCGGCATTATAGGGTGTTATATGCTGGTGATAAGAAATGTTGTGTTGTGTGTTGGTTAGGGGCGGGCGGCGGGCGGCGGGCGGCAGGTGCTCCGCCCGCACTAAAATGTTGTACTATTACACGGTATTATCATACTACCAGATGATATTTAGGACAGCTGAACATACCATCATCTTCACGAGACATTAGTGCATATCATGAATGCATAAAACTTGCAGTAAACTATACCTATAATAAGATAATGAGAGCAAAATGAAATCGTGTATAAACTTTTTTTTCACCTTTTTTTATTCATCTTCTCCTTATTCCTGGAATGTTGCTTGCATTGAATTTTCACTCACTGTCCCGGAATCGGCACACCTTAACGATTATCATGGTGTATGGCACGTCCTAATGCAAAAATATATAAGTGGTCAAAACCTGCGTTGAACGTCAAACTTGTGATGAAACAGCTTTTGGCGGGGGAGAGCGGTGTGTCCTTGCCATAAGTGCTTGGTTAGGGAGGGAGGGACAACATTCCTTGCTTCAGCAGAGACGTGTTCAAGCCTTGTGATTGGTCGAAGCTGCCTAAGCAGCGCTCAGATAGGCAACGTGATTGGCTAGTAGGATTCTTGGACCACGCCCACGCCATAGGCTTTGGAGGTGTAAGGCAGTGCAAAAGCGCCTGAACTTTCGACTGTACATGGGCTTTAGTCGGTGCCTTAGCCGGGCCGTTACAAAAGCGCCTGAAGACGGGTAAGGCGCTCTTTTCGCCTTACCTCTATGGCACTTCTCAGCATCTCCCCCCTGGGCCTCAAGGGGTTAAGTCACCTACCGGAAACTAAGGATTTACATACTTTTTTTACATTTTTTGGGGGGAAGTTTATTTTTCTCTCTCTAGTTTGACCTCATAAAAGAAAATATAAGCATCCAAACTACCTTGATATTTCCTTTCCTCCTAACCCCTTGAGGCCCAGAACGTAATTTCCATTGTAATCTAGGTAGCTACCATTAGACGATTTTTAGTGATTACAAGCAATATTTTATAGATATGACCTGTTTATAGTATCCTTGTCCGGTAGCTAATTTGGTATATTCAGTTACTTTTCGTAATTTTATAGCTCGACAACATACAATTCTATATAGCAAAGGAAAGATCTTGGTGTGAAGGGGTTAACGGGAAACTCGTAATTACACCTGTGTCACCTTACAAAATTGACTCATATTATCACAAATCTATTTCATTCCCTGATCTACATACACATGGCCCAGTTGATTGATTACATGACACACATTATTATCGTATCTCCTTTTCCTTTGCATAAATTGATCTTGAATTAGGCGGGGTTCACACTACACGTTTTTGCTGTCCGTGTCTACGTGGGCGTGGCGATCAGTGATGTCAGAGTGACGTCACTGATCGCCACGCCCACGTAGACGCGGACAAAGAATTGGGAGCTCCGAATAATGTGAGGCTGTCACTGATGACAAGACGCACGTAATTTACGTCCAGCAATAACGTGAAGTGTGAACCGAGCCTTAGAGGTGATGTATTATTTAATGTAGTATTAGTATGTAATGTAGTATTTAATGTCACTCACCAATCCAGGACGATTCTCTGTGAATATCTGCCTCATCGTGGAAGGTCGAAGGTCGAGAGTAGCGCCTTGGCCTTGGTTCTTCGTCCTTCCCGCCGGGTTGTTGTCGCTCCTAGGGTATGGGTGGAAATGGCGCACAGTTGTCGGGTGTTCCGTTTTATCTCTTCCCGGAGACTTTACACTGTCCCCCCAGCCCTCATTCTAGGCTGAAGTGGCCTTGATAAGAGATAACGTGAAATTGCAGGAGATTGAAAGGATTTCCTGTGTTTTGATAAGTGTGACCTGATAACGTGGTCGAGTTTTGTTGTGTTCATGCATTTCGAGGAAGTTTTGAAGGTGGGAGTTCTTAGAGTTTGACCTTGGACCATTATTTCACAGGAAGGAGCGCATTTTATCTACTAATATTGCTTATTACTACATCTATTTCATCAATACTACTACCTACTACTATTGCTTTTACTACTACTACTACAAACAAGTGTGATTTGACATAATTTCACGCCCTCATTCTAATCATAAAATCGAGTACGTATTTTCTTCACAGCGAAACAACTACTACTATTGCTTAGGTAACTCAATATATAAAAAAGTCAATATTAAAAAAGCTCAATATTAAATAACTCATTAAAAAAACTCAATATTAAAAAAACTCAATATTAAAAAAGCTCAATATTAAATAAAACTCATTAAAAAAACTCGATATTAAAAAAACTCAATATTAAAAGAGCTCAATTAAAAAAACTCGATATTAAAAAACTCAATATTAAGAAAAAACTCAATCTACATTAATAAAAGCGAAAGTGTGTGTGTATGTCTGTGTGTGTGTGTGTGTGTGGTAGGTATAGGTTCCGCCCCCCGTGGCGGAATCCCATCATATACCACATTTTTGGAACCAGGTTGACCAGGGGAAGGTTTTAAGCCCACTTATGAGATGATCCGATCACTTTTTTTTTTTTTTTTTTTTTTTTAGCAGCCTATTAGCATTAATTGTGAAAAAAAGTGGGTTGCGAGAATTGAGGAAGCCTTGATGTAGGGTGATGGGTAATGGGTGAGTGAATGGGTGGGGTGATGGGTAATGGGTGAGTGAATGGGTGGGGTGATGGGTAATGGGTGTGGAGTGATGGGTGAGTGAATGGGTGGGGGGTGATGGGTGATGGGTGAGGGAATAGATGGGGGGTGATGGGTAATGGGTGAGTGAATGGGTGTGTGGTAATGGGTAATGGGTGAGTGAATGGGTGGGGGGTGATGGGTAATGGGTGAGTGAATGGGTGGGGGGTGATGGGTAATGGGTGAGTGAATGGGTTGGGGGTGATGTGAATGGGTTGGCGTTAATACATACATTTCTACATCCATGATTTCAGGAAAGTTAGAAGGGGCTATCTGGAGAGTCTGTGTTTGGTGGGCCTTCGGCCCATCAAACACAGGTGGTGGGCCGAAGGGCCCACCAATAGCCCTCCGCAGGAGCTAGCCAAAAAGTCCGCCCAGAGGGCGGCTTTGCGGCTAGTATTAAATAAACTCAATATAAAACGAGCTCAATATGAAGAAAAAACTCATATAATACTCAATATAAAACGACCTCAATATTAAGAAAAAACTCAATATTAAAAAAGCTAATTATTAAAAGAGCTCAATACTAAAAAAGCTCAATATTAAAAAACTCTATCAAAAAAAATATTAATAAAAACCTCATTAAAAAAACTCAATATTAAAAAAGCTCAATTAAAAAAAACCTCAATATTAAAAAAGCGCAATTTTAAAAGAGCTCAATATTAAAATAACTCAATATTAAAAAGGCTAAATATTGAAAATACTCAATATTAAAAAAAACCCAATATTTAAAAAGCTCAATATTAAAAAAACTCGAATATTAAAAAAACTCAATATTAGAAAATCTCAATATTATACTCATTAAAAAAGCCCATTTTAAAAAAGCTAATATTAAAAATCTAAATATTAAAAAAATCAATATTAAAATAACTCAATATTAAAAAAACCTCAATATTAAAAAAACTCAATATTAAAAAAAGCTCATTAAAAAAACTCATTAAAAAAAACTCAATATTAAAAAAACTCAATATTAAAATAACTCACTATTAAAAAGGCTAAATATTGGAAATAATCAATATTAAAATAACTCAATATTTAAAACTCAATATTAAAATAACTCAATATTAAAAAATCTAATTAAAAAAGCTCAATATTAAAAAAGCTCATTAAAAAAAACTTCAATATTAAAGTAATTCAATATAAAAAAACGCAATATTAAAAAAAACTCATTAATAAAAATCAATATTAAAAATACTCAATATAAAAAAAACGCAATATTAAAAAAGCTCAATATTAAAAGAGCTCAATATTAAGAGCTCAATATTGTAAAAGCTCAATATTAAAAGCTTAATATTAAAAAAACGCTATATTAAAAAACGCAATATTTAAAAAAACGCAATATTAAAAAAGCTCATTATTAAAAGAGCTTAATGTTAAAAAAAACTCAATATTAGAAAAACTCAATATTAGAAAATCTCAATATTAAAAAAACTATTAAAAAAGCTCCATTTTAAAAAAGATCAATATTAAAAATCTAAATATTAAAAAAACTAATTAAAATCACTCTATATTAAAAAAAACTCAACATTAAAATAACTATATTAAAAAAACCTCAACATTAAAAAAACTCAATATTAAAAAAACTATTAAAAAAACTCAATATTAAAAAGAATCTATATTAAAAGTTCTTGATATTAAAAAAGCTCAATATTAAAAAAGCTCAATACAAAAAAGCTCAATATTAAAAAAATTCAATATTAAAAACTAAATATAAAAATTTCAATATTAAAAAATTTCAATATTAAAAAAATTCAATATTAAAAAAGTCAATATTAAAAAAAGTCAATATTAAAAAAGTCAATATTACAAAAACTCAATATTACAAAAACCCAAAATTTTAAAAGCTCAATATTAAAAAAACTCAATATTGAAAAAACTCAATATTGAAGAAACTCAATATTGAAAAAACTCAATATTGAAGAAACTCAATATTGAAAAAACTCAATATTGAAAAAACTCAATATTGAAAAAACTCAATATTAAAAAAATCAATATTGAAAAAACTCAATATTAAAAAAACTCAATATTGAAAAAACTCAATATTGAAAAAACTCAATATTGAAAAAACTCAGTATAAAAAAAACTCAATATTAAAAAAAGTCAATATCAATATATTAAAAAGTCAATATTAAAAAATCTCAATATTAAAAAATCTCATATTAAAAAGTCAATATTAAAGTCAATATTAAAAAAACTCAATTATAAAAAGCTCAATATTAAAAAAGCGCAATTTTAAAACAGCTCAATATTTAAAAAACCTAATTAAAAAAGCTCAATACTAAAAAAGCTCAATATTACAAAAACTCAATATTACAAAAATTCAATATTACAAAAACCCAAAATTTTAAAAGCTCAATATTAAAAAAACTCAATATTGAAAAACTTAATATTAAAAAAACCTCAATATTGAAAATACTCAATATTGAAAAAACTCAGTATTAAAAAAACTCAATATTAAAAAAACTCATTATCAATATATTAAAAGAACTCAATATTAAAAAAACATAGCCTATGTGTGTCTTTAAGCCATTGGTGTCGATTTGTATGTGTATTTATGAACGTGTCCTTGCATTATTTTATTCTTTATCTATGTTGGTTTTATGTCTGGCTCAATATAAACAGGTATGAGACACTTTAATTCAGGTCAGTTATGCAGCAAGTGGATGGGCCAGCAGACTGGTTAACTCTCGATCACACGCGCACCCCAGGGACCCCAGGGCACCCCAGAGTGAGGCATCTTGTTGTAGTGTCTTTGCTACTACTATAAATAAAGCATGATGACATAATTTCACGCCCTCATTCAAATCATAAAATACACATAAAAGATCAGGGTGGATGGTGTGAGAGATATACATAGATAAGGCAATGAGATAAGAGCATGCAAGGGGGGAATGCAGGAACCTGACTCAATGATTAACTCGTGTTAGGTCATCATCTAGCAGGGAGCTTACTAGAATGGCTGACAGATAGTTAGATAGTTAGTAATTTTGTTTGTCAAATAGCATAGCATAATAGCAAATAGCATTTCAGCATAATGATGATGGGACTCATATTATAATGACCAGCTTAATTTCCCGAGTGCTAAGTTTTCATCTACATATACTGCCTAACAGAATGACAACATAATTTCCCGAGTGTTAAGTTTCCATCTCCATATATTGCCAAACAGAATGACTACAAATTGTTAAGGACAAATAAAAAATGTCATAACAACAGTATTATTATATTCTTCCAGTTATATGGATTATACGGATACAAATGCTGAGTTTTATTATTAACAGCACATTGAAGCAGTATGTTCCATACAGGCAAACAAGTGATTTCCTTCATCCTTATAAACCACAGGACAACTTGATAGAAAGATGAAATACACTATGGCTATCTTCAATGGACCGTCATAGGTTACATCCATATCAGAAATTATACAAAAAAACTTACTACTTGCTGACTTCCAAAAATGGGTGACAGGCTCTTGTGACTTTTCTGACTCAACTCAGTAAATAATCAGCAATCAGATAATTCCTAGTGAGAAAATCACAGATGACACTACCGTCGCCACTCACACACACGCGAGCATGATCACTGACCTCCAGAGAGAAGCAAGCCGCGTGCTCATGAATAATCACATATATACATGACACTGACAGCCGAGACCTGCGGTGACGGTAGAGGGATGATCACATCAGCCTGGCTTCCTACAAAATGGTTCAACTTAAAACAACAGTCATCTTGAATGAATCCCCTATGTACACTGAAGGTGCAAATCATTAAAACCAGTCTAGCATTAAAGTTCATCATTGCTGTGACGGTGCATGTAGGGTGGTGGTGATAACACTGGTGGTGGTGATGTGGTGATGGGGCTAAGCGGCTACCCATCCTGCCATCACTCCATCATGCCAGGCGGCGAGGCACAGCGGCCATTTCACATCTCACATCACAAACTATAGTCTGTTTATTTTAAAGAGGCAAAAAATCCTGCCCCCTTGCTGCTTACTGACTGATATTTGATGCCAGAAGGGAATATTCCACCCCTTCTTAATTACAGTTTATTTTATCATAGTTAACCATATTATCAGGTAAATATAGGCATCATTTTAAGCATGAGACCTTAAGATAGAATGGAATTTTTGCCTCGTTAAAAAAGATAAGACTATATTCATTCCCTCCAAGGTGCATTCCCTGTCCTCATGCCAGACTCAGGTGTGTGGTTAGGCCTGGGATGCATAGCCCGTACCCACCACAATGGGTGTTGCAGATGGCATCAGCACCAGAGTGAAGGAAGGCAAAACAGTCACTACACTTGGCTCCTGGGTTGCCTGGCACGCACGTATCGGTGGTCCCGGCACACTATTTCTAAAGCTCAGCAGAAAGATGTCAAACTTTGATCTAAAAAACTGGACAGAATAAAATGGCTTCAGCACAGAATAGGATGCAATAGTATTCATTTACCAGTACACCCTGATGACTGGCATTCAATAAATAGTTCTATACATCTAAATATATGTTTCTTTACTACATCCATAAAATGTGAGCAAGAATGTGACCATATGTAGGCAAGTCCAAACAGCTGAGGTGACCATGAGGAAAATACAAGACCCTCAACAGGCCATATCCATTGTGACTAAAACAAATAAAAGTCAATGATGACCTCTCTTACAACAAGAGAGAATGAGGAGGAAGCTAAAAAGAAAACATGATGATAGAAAAAAGGTGCCCAAGGATGGATATATAATAAAATAATTTATAGTAATGGAAATAATAAAACAAATGAATGAAAGCTTTGAATGACAAAAACAATGGCTTTGTTAATATTTTCTGTGGCAATTCACTCCATTCCCATGATGAAGTGTTAAACATAAGAATATCATGAGTCCCTATCCTGCCAGACACAACTCCCTAACACATGGTGGGCTGGACACTGCCAACACAAGTCCTGGGGCGCGAGATCATGGTGTAACACAAGGTCAAGGTCAAGGAAAATACCGCAAGACTGTGAAAGACCACCGTCATTCCACGTCTGCTCCACTGCATTCCTCACTCATCCCACCTTCCACTGTGCACATTACAAAAGCCTCAGGACTTGCAATGTAATGAATGAATAACTGGAATAATTATATGCCTGTAATACATCTGCTTTTTTCTTTCTTTATTATCTGTTCCTACATATAACAAACAGTCAATAGATGTTACTGGTGAACAATGGTTATTTCTGCCAGTTTCCAGTTTCTCTTGGTATGGAAATCCCTCCTGACTACAACCACCCAGTTCCTATAAGGTGGCTGGCCCTTCCCTCACCCCCCCCTTGGTCCACTAACCCCACACAGCACCGCCGGGCCGTCTGTTTTCCACTGGACACTTTAGGCTTTCAACACCTGAACGTCACACAGCCTACCAGCCTACAGCACTGACATGTTCACCCTGGCGTTGCTTTTCTGCCCTTCATGGCCAACCTTTAATGATACTAAGAATCAACACTAGTTCTTCAGAATTTCATCAAATATATTTTTGTTATAATTTACAGGTAAAACAATATTAAAATCATACAGCTATGCCACTGGGTTCCAGTTCGGTAGCAACACAGGTATATTGAGGAGAAAATATTTATCCCATTTCCACTGGTTGTGACTTGCTTCCACCAAGCTACATCTACGCTAGTGTTGTCCCGGAACGTGTGACAAGAGTACCTCCCGTGACAAGAGTACCTCCCCGTGGTAACTAAATACAAAAGGAAATAGGATGCCATTTGGTGAAAAAGAAAAATGCTTCTTCAAAACCCAGCCGTCCATTCACTGTTTGGTAGATGGAGTGAATGAGCAGCAGAACTCTTCATGAGTAATAATCACAGAACAAAGGTGGCTGAGGCAGTCACTTCCAGCTTTGTGTGGCCCTCAATGAGTATCCTAATATTTATTATAAATAGGGAAAATAAAACATCGATGGGTCACAAAAGCCAGAAAGGACTGCACTCGGCACACACACAGGCCGGCCGAGAGGAGGGAGTCCCCGTGACCTTGGGCTTCCATCCTTACTAAGCCTTCTTGACCACCTCCTCCACCACCACCACCACCACCACAGCCTTCCTCAGGTCCAGTCTGACAACCAAACATTTTCTTCACGACAGGAAACAGACTTCTTCCGAGAGCAATCACCATCTAATGAAGTATAGAACCGAGTATATCATTATTGCACACTTTCTTCTACATTAAGCTCAGTGTCCATTAAGATCAAGGTGCTGAAAATAATTTCTCTATGAATCCCTTCCACACAGATGCAATATTGGCTGTCCAAAATAATAGTCGCTTTGGCAAACCATGTTCCAGCACGGATGTGTGTGCAGCAAAATATATAAGCAGGATCACCGGCCCCGGCACTTTCGGCCCGGCTGCCCCCCGGCCCACGCGGCCCGTCGCACCACGGGCACCACAGTACACGGGCACCACAGTACACACAGGTGCCGGATGGGGTCACAACAAATTTTTAACACAACACAGATGTAAGCATGAGGCTCGATTCCACATCTTGAGAGGCAAGTACTCGACTGCACTGGAGACCCAGCGCTTCTGGTGGTGATGAGGTCAAGGTCAAGTGATCAGTGGTTGTGGGGGCTGGCCTGGTGCCCCCCGGGTAGCGGCGCCTGAGGGTTGAGGACGCTCTCATTGGAGTGGGACTGTGAGGCCGGCAGCAGCACCGCTATGGCTTCTCTCTCCGGCGAGCACTGCACCACTGCCAGTCACTTGCCACGCCCGGCCTTCTTCTTCTTTCTCTTGAAGAAACAGCAACATCTGAAAAAGCCAGAGTATCTTCACTACCAAAACAACAGGGACATTTCTTACTATATGCGAGCTGCCTATTATTTTTTTAAGAATCTAGTCTCTTTTCCTAGTTTCCAAGTACACCAGATTGATGCATTTAAATATTAAAGCGTGCCCCCGGACCATCTTAGAGGACTTGGAAGCCCCCCACCGTAGTTTTACAAAATAGGGCCCCAAAACAGCATTTCGCATAGGGCCCCAAAAGAGTAAAAATGGCACTGCAAACGAATAACAGACTCCTGGGGAAAGACACTGAGTTCAGAACAATATCTAGGACAAAACTGCTTCAGCATAAATAAGTTAAAGGCATACTTTGTTAAGAGACTCCTGGGGAAAGACACTGAGTTCATCACAGCATCTAGAGTCTTTCCATTTTATCAAGTCACTTGTGGAAATTATCAACCAACCACCTTCTCAATTATTAGTAGAGAGGTAGTTTTATCCCCCCCTTTGTGAGGGAGGTATTGTTCACTCACCAAAGGGGGAGAGTAGGAGTGTATATATGCATAATTCTAATGGTAATGGGTAGAAATCAAAGCGACTAAAGTGACTTGATACATTGGAAAGACTATAGGACAAAACTGCTTCAGCGTAAATAAGGTCAAGACGTACTTTGTTTCATCGGATGTGTCTCCCTCCTGGTGCACTGTGATGGGAGTGTTGGAGTGGCCGGCCAGGGGGTCGTCCGGGCCAAGCTCCCCATTGGTAGAACTCACAACCTGCAGAATAACATCACACCTCAGCGAACTTGACATAATTTTTTTTTTTTTTTTTTTTTTACATTGAAGCCTACATGAATCTGCCCTGCACCCTTGACCAGTCCCTCTCACAGTATTGGGTAGTTTAGTTATCTAGTTCCATTATAGCACTTAACCCCTTGAGACCCAGAACGTAATTTTCATTGTAATTTGGGTACCATTAGACGATTTTTTGTGATTATAAGCAATGTTTTATAGATATGACCTGTTTAGTATCCTTGTCCACTAACTCATTTGGTATATTCAGTTACTTTATGTAATTTGATGGCTCAGCAACGTACAATTTTTTATAGCAAAGGAATAATCTGGGTGTGAAGGGGTTAAGAATATGAGTGAATGTAACATACTGACAATTAATCTTTACTATATCAACCTTTGGACATTGAAAGTTGACATTATCACACAAAAAACTGATTATGTATGGCTGTACTTGACTTGACTTGACTTTTGTATTGCCGACATTGCAAGGTATCATTATCACACAAATAACTGATCATGTATGGCTGTAGTTGACTTTACTTTTTGTTCAGGGAATGCAATGCTAACTGATACAAGATAAAATGTTGAAGCAGTGAAGGTGGAGCGATGTGAACATTCCCGAGGTAGTGAAGGGAGGTGCACAACAATTCAACATGCACAACAAAATGTACTTCAAAGGTTACTAAGTTTCCCTCAATGTTCTTTCAATACAATAGATAGATACTAGATAGATATAATAGAAGGTACCAGGAACTGTCGCCGATAGGAATTCTCGCCGCCGTGGTCGAGTGTTCCAATTCTTGATATTTCAGGACCCAATATATACATTTAATCAAGTTTTACCCGCGTTTCTGCATTCAGGGATGAAATACTATCGTTAGCTTGATCAGTTAGGTTAAGTTAGGTGCCAATGTCCAGGTTAGGTTAAAATGTTCACGTCAGCGAGAGTTCTAAGTTGGTGTTTCGGCGAGAATTCCCATCAGCGACAGTTACATAAACCTAATAGATCAGCACTGCCTATAATACTGGGTGCTATACTGGATATTTATAACACTGAAACTTTCCAACACTGATACCAAAAAGGATCTCAGAATAAATGTTCAACACCAATGGATCGCTAACAAACATTACATCAATGGGCGTTTTACTTTAACCCCTTGAAACCCAGAACGTAATTTTCATTATAATTTGGGTGCCATTACACGATTTTTAGTGAATATAAGCAATATTTTATAGATATGACCTGTTTAGTATCCTTGACCACTAACTCATTTGGTATATTCAGTGACTTTTCGTAATTCTATGGCTCGACAACAGACAATTTTTTATAGCAGAGGAAATATCTGGGTGTGAAGGGGTTACTATATATCAGCGTACACATCAATGCTAACCCTATTTTTATACTGGAAGAAAAGGATGAATTATATTTTTTTTACGGGCATGAGTTCTCAAATCAGGAGTAAAATAAGAGAGCTGTAGAGTTCCTACTTTCGGTTACAAATGGCGGTATTATTCCAGTTTGACACCGAATTCCCTTTGGTGGACGAAACAATTTTTTTCTGGTGAGTTTTGATGTGTTTTCAATTAATCTGCTAACCGTTTCTGTCGCAAATAACCTTTTTTTTTCTCTTTTTTTGTTATCTGCGACACAAATGATAAAAAAAAAAAATGACCCTAACTGAATCTATACCTAACCTAACCTTTACCTAACCATAAACAAAAATTATAAATAACTAAAAAAGTGATTTGCAACAGAAACGGTCAGCAGATTCATTCACAACACATCAAAACTCACCAGAAAAAAATAGTTTCGTCCACCAAAGTGAATTCGGTATCAAACTGGAATAATACCCAAATGGCATTGCTAAGAAGTGCATCCAGGGCATTCAGGTGAAGTGAGTGAAGTGAGTGGTGCATTATAGAGCAGTGGAGGTGAGGTGAGGTGAGGTGAGGTGCACGTGTGGTAGTGTGGTAGTGTGGTAGCCATGCAAGCAGTGAGGCCAGGACTACAGGTTCCGGGAGAAGAGACAAGCACGGCAACAAATGGAAGAACAGGCACCCTTGTCACCTTGTCCTACGCCAACACCTATCAGCCGACACCACTCCTCACCACGGGGTGCAGTCAGTTCGTACACAAGTTGTTTCGTACACCAGTAGATTCGTACACCAAAAAGTTGTTTCGTAGTCTATATGAAACCATAGTAGTTTCATACACACAGCTCAGAGTTGAACTTGACAACTAGAGTTACGACACGACACCAGATATGTACGTAAAAACTCAAAATCAGTGTACGAAACTACTAACAAAACCTGGGTATGAAACAACTTGTGTACGAAACTCCCTGTAACCCCTCACCACACACCAACCAAGAGTATCACCAGAGGGGGATTGGAAGACAAGGTTGTGCCACACGCAGCGGAATAGTGAGACTTCCTACATCCTACACACACATCACAGCACAATGCATAGGCCAGTCCTTGGTGATGTAAAAAATAAAAGGTCAGTGGTATGGTCTCTGAATGGGGCAACACCAACACCAAGGTGGTCTCAGATCAGGCAGCACACACCACCACCACCACCCTCCCAAGCCTTCAAACACCTCACCCAAAGTGCAACACAACGTAACCCAGCTAGGTTAGGCTCACAACAATATTCCCTTCAAATATTAATTTTTCCTCATAGAATGAGTATCAGGCCACCAAGGAGGCAGCCGGTAGCCATAGCGCTGGTGACGTCTGAACACTATTACTGCACATTGAAAACCGTCACCAGAAGACCTCCACACTCAGCCCTGAGGCAGGCATGCTGTGACATGTTTAGAGGGACAGAGCCTCAGGAGGAAGGGAGGGTGAGGGAAGGTCAGGGGAAAGGGATGAGTGGCCAATACCTGCTGACCGTCAAGTTAAAGGTGTGGCCGTGAAATGCAGGTTGTATTATTTATTGCAAAGGAAACAGAACAGAAGCCAGCAGCAAAGTTTATCTGAGGGCACACACAGCAATCAGTTAGGAAGGGTCTCAAAAATTCAATAGTTAAAATCCCCAATGTTTGTTTTTAATAGTATGGAATAAGTTGTTACGAGGGAGTGCCCGTGTGAGTGAGGCTGAGTTGTTAGGGTGGAAAGCTTGAAGCAAGATGCATCACCACATCCTTGAGGGGAGGAGAGGCAAGGTTGGCTCATGCTCTACGGCTACACAACACCGTCGCCTGACCAGGAGGAGACCAGCCACCCACCACCTCACTGGCTAGGCTCAAGAGGGAAACATTTTCTGAGGACAGTCAGAAAGACTTGGCCTTGTGGCTGTGCTCGCCACACAACAGCCAGTGTGGGTTGCAGGAGGCAAGAGTACAGGGTGGGCAGACAAGGCCCGGGAAGAGGAGTTACCTGGACGGAGCCGTGGCGGTCTGCAGGGGTCAGGTTGCCGCCTAACATGTTGCTTGCCTGCTTGGGGGTTTCCGGCCAGGCTGCCGTGCCCTTGGTGCCGCCCTGCAATGTTGGCCGGGGCCATGGCCTTGTGAGAACCACACCACCACTCCACCACCACCACCACACACACCACAACCCTATACAGGTACACTGTCTACCACTGCACCTCACACACTCTGTCCTCACAGCACCTCACTAGTCACGGAGTCTTAGGGAGTTTGATGGAGCCTCCAAGGCATTGCCTGCAGAGCAGCTAGCCAGCCCGGTGCATACAAGGTTGGCGGCACAGCTGGCAGTGTGGATGACACCCGTGGCTACACAAACTACTGGACTAAAGTTAGCTTCTGGTTAGACTGGCTTTTAATCAAAACTCAACTCTGGAAATAAGAGTTACTTTTCTCTTGGCATTTCTAGCATGCTGCAAGCAGCCAGGCAAACAGTTCTAGGAGGCGAGGCGTGAGGTGCCCTTCAGCCTCCCTGTCACTGGTCACTATCAATACTCAACACTACTGCACCGTGAGGCAAGGCCACCTACTGACTCTCTCCTGTTACCTGCGTCTGATGTAAATCCTCATGCTCACACTTGTCCTGGCAATGTCACGGATTATAAGGGAAAGGAACAAAATCTGAATGCTGATTCTCCTCACTGTGTTGTCAAATGTTTGTTATTATAAGACCACCGTAAGGATACACCTAAGTCTGAGAATGCCAATCCTTGATGATCCCTTTTCTTAGCCTGAATTATTAGGAGCTACTACGTATCTAAGGAAATAAAAATTATTTGCAGGTATAAAAAGTCATTAAAAAATATTTGGTATAAAGTTGAGACATTCTAAAAATCCATTGCCCAAGTGATCAAGAAGAGAAGTAGTCTGTCTAGCTGTTGTCCTGAGATAAGCTGCTGTGGTGAAGACATCTGTGGTGTTCAGACACTCCCTCAAGCCAAGGCTGAGCTACTGCATGGCTGTCACTCAGGCACTCATCACACCAAACAAGTCTTGGGCACAGGAACTAGAGCTAACAAACAACTATATAGAAACCTTCAAAACTCAAGGCACAAAAATAGTGTAGTGAGTAACACAGTTGCAACGTGACGCGGGCAATACAGGTGCAGGGAAGCCACCAGAGTGTTGGCTTTGTATAAGTGGGTTTATTTAATTTATTTATTTTTCTTTGCATTATTAGAGACTTTGGGAATAATTGACACATGTTTAGATGATTGTTGTGTTGAGAAGCTGGTGTAAATTATTCCCAAAGTCTCAAATAAAGCAAAGAAATATAAATGAATTAAATAAGCCCAAATACACAAACCTAACCCCGCGTGCTGCTGTGGTGTGATTGCGTGTCTGGTAATGGTAAGGCGCCTCACACCCCTCCACAGTCTCATACAGTGCATGGCATGGCAACTTTATGCATCACACTATTGCCTTTATGCAATGCTTGAATATTGGCAGGACTTTCACACTGCATGACATGAAAGTCACTGTACTTTTGCAACCAAGTGTATGAAAGATTGGCATGACTTTCACAGTGCATGACATGAAAGTCACTTCATTTTTGCAACCAAGTGTATGAAAGATCTTTATACAGTTTTCATTTGGTTTGAGTGAAAGCAATATGCTGGATGACATGCCCGGGATATAATAGTGAAGGTAAGTGCCCGGGTCTATTAGAGTGACGGTTACGTGGTGGTGTCTGCACTGTAGCTCAGGCCGTGGGGAGGCAGTGTCGGAACCTACATGGTGTCTGACCGGGGGAGGCCGAGGAGCTGCGTCCTCCGTGAGCTGCGTCGGGGTCCAGGGCAGCTGGATCTGCTGTGGCCCGGCCGCCGCCCTCCCCGGCCCTCCACCAACCCCCTTCTCCGGCCCCCCACCATTCCTCACTACGCCTGTCAACTGAAGGGAGAGTGTTTTAACCCTAAAGATGAAGCAATCCAAGGCTACTCTACATGCACGGACTACAGTCTTTCCATTTTATCAAGTCACTTGTAGAAATTATCCACCAACCACCCTCTCAATTATTAGTAGAGAGGTAGTTTTGTTTCCCCCCCGTCCTTGTGAGGGAGGTATTGTTCGCTCACCATAGGGGTAGAGTAGGAGTGTGTATATATATAATTATAATGGTAATGGGTAGAAATTAAAGCGACTAAAGTGACTTGATACATTGGAAAGACTGTAGTACTCCTGTCGGCCCCTCACTGCCTGCCACCTGCCTGCCACCTGTCTGAGAAGGAACAGAGGGGTGAGGAAGGGTTCCCTGCCTGGGAAGGAAGGAACAGAGGGAACATATAGGAAGGGTTACCTTGTTGGCTGTGGGATGCCTCTCACGGTTCTCTCGGCTCGGAGACACAATGACCTCAGTCCCTGTCTGCGTTGACCCGACGGGTGTTGACTGCAAAGCCAATTTAAATTTAACACGGGTGAAAACTTAATGAGATACCAATGAGGCACGAGGATACTTTGATATTTAGTATTAAAAACAGCATATGATGAGCACGCTAAAAGTTATTATAGTTTTTACATGTTTTTCTATAGTTTTCACACGTTTTCTGATTAGAGTATCACTTCCACACCCTTGAAGTATTGCTACGTTACTCAAGGTCACTCCATTACAGGAACTCATTACTGCAATATTGCTAGTAAGATTGGAGGAAGCTTTCAGGCATCAGAGAAAGCATCAAAGATATTCAGCTTCCCGGGATTAGGAAACTGTAGAAACTGTAGCACTAAAGGATCTGTAGCGAACATACAGATGCAGTAACAACAGTCCAGCATTCATCACACCATCTGTATAGCGTAATAGCGTACATATATATAGCATACTAGTACTGTATAGCATAATAGCGTACATATATATAGTATACTAGTACTGTATAGCGTAATAGCGTACATATATATAGCATACTAGTACTGTATAGCATAATAGCGTACATACAGATACAGTAACTAAAGTCCAGCATTATCACAATATCTGTCACCTATCCCTACACAAAAGAAACCTGAGTAACATAAGTAACAAGGTCTACAAGCTGGACAATGATAATACAGGAGAACCTCGTTTATCCGGCACCCTCGGGGGGGAGCGCATGCCGGATAACTCATTTTGCCGTTGTTTTGAGAGTTACTCTTATGGAATCGCCCAAAATCCTTTTTTTTTTTTTTTTTTTTTATACTTCAAAGGAACTGGCCAAGGGCACAACAAAAATAGGTAACACAAAGCCCGCTTAGTTGCCAGTCCCTATAAAGAAGACAGTAAGAGAATAAAATAAAAAAGAGGGGTGAGCCAATTTAGTTCGGGAGGTGTCTTGTTACTCTTCTCTTGAAAAGATGTAAGTCATAGGAAAGTGGAAAACTAGAAACAGGAAGAGAGTTCCAGAGTTTACCAGTGAAAGGGATGAAAGGGTTGCCAACCCTGCGTACCCCGCCAAATTTGAACTAAATTTCTGCCGATTTTCTCAGTTTTTGAAATAATGATACCTAATTACTGCCTGGGTTATCCTGCTGAGTGCCCCTTTCTACCCCGCACTCCTCGTCAGGATGGACAAGCCAGTCCTCGTGTCGCACGCCAGCACCACGAACACTCTCCTCTCTTTTTTCACAGGATCTCTCTGACGAGCTCAAGCTAGCCCGTGGTCCTCCCTGCTGGAGGCCCGAAGAAAAAAGAAAAAAAAAAAAGAAGAAAAAAAAAAAAAAAAAAAAAAAAAAAAAAAAATGCCTGGGTCGATTAGTGCCGGTTTTAAATGCCGGTTAAATGAGGTTCTCCTGTATAAGGAGTCATAAGGTCCCATAAGTCTTAATATAAGGAGTCATAAGGTCCCATAAGTCTTAATATAAGGAGTCATAAGGTCCCATAAGTCTTAATATAAGGAGTCATAAGGTCCCATAAGTCTTAATATAAGGAGACAACCCTAAGAGTGACTACAGCACACTAACATGCCAGTCAGTCCCTCCGGCCGGCAGACAAACCTTATCTGATCTAGTTTTCACTCTATGACGGAGGCAATCTGAGCTCCCATGTTCTTTAAATATCTGCTGGCTGCCATGAGGAAAGTTTAAAATGATATAAGGTCATAGTCTTAATGAAGGAAAACATGTGTTAAAAATGTCATAAGGTCTATGGTCTTTTAATGAGGGGAAAACCTTTTAAAAGTGACTAAGAATACATGCGTCTTCCTTCATGAGGGGAAAACCTTTAAATGATATCTAGGTGTCTTTAATGAGGAGGAAACTGTCGTTTTGTTAAAATCTTGGTGTCTTACATGAAGGAAAAACTGTGTTAAAAATGTTATAAATGCTATGGTGTCTTTTAATGAAGGAAAAACTGTGTTAAAAATGTTATAAATGCTATGGTGTCTTTTAATGAAGGAAAAACTGTGTTAAAAATGTTATAAATGCTATGGTGTCTTTTAATGAGGAAAAACTGTGTTAAAAATGTTATAAATGCTATGGTGTCTTTTAATGAAGGAAAAACTGTGTTAAAAATACAATGGTGGTGTTCTTATGAGGGAAAAACTGTGTTAAAAATGTTAAAAATGCAATGGTGTCTTTCTTATGAAGGAAAAACTGTGTTAAAAATACAATGGTGGTGTTCTTATGAGGGAAAAACTGTGTTAAATATGTTAAAATTACAATGGTGTTTTTCTTATGAGGGAAAAACAGTGTTAAAAATCAAATAATGTCTTTCTTATGAGGGAAAAACTGTGTTAAAAATGTTAAAAATACAATGGTGTTTTTCTTATGAGGGAAAAACTGTGTTAAAAATGTTAAAAATACAATGGCGTCTTTCTTGAGGTCAAATAAGTGGCTAGTAGAGACCACATGCTCTCCACATCACTACAGCCTGAGGGGCACACACAGTACAGGGTTATGCATGCTTCTTTGATTGTCTTGTACATCTTTGATCTATTTTGTTATAGATACATTTCTATAAGATTCCTGGTCAAGACTGTCTTCCCTTTACAAAGCATCTTGAATCACCGACAGAGAACACATTGATACAGTACATTCTGTAGTCCTGCTGAGGAAACACCAGTCAATAGTTGATCTAAAAGTGGCTTTCCAAACATGTCATCATTCTGTGTCATCGTATTTTTATATATGAAATAAAACTTTCTTCCTCAACAAAAGTGACCACAGCTTATAACAGACGGACAGACAGACAGACATGGGAAAATTATAACAGACAGACAGACATGGAGAGACAAAGTGACCAAAAGAGCAGTTTTCTCACCATAGTCTTGCCGGTCCAGTCAAACTCGCCGTCGTCCACGTAGCCTTTCCGCTCGAACAGGTCCTGGAACAACTTTCGGAGGTAATCATAGTCTGGCGTCTCGAAGAAGTCCAGCCGTCGCACGTATCGCAGGTAGGTCGCCATCTCCTCTGTGTGGGGGCAGACGAGGCCCGTGGTTAGCAAGGGCAGGGAGGAATGGCGCATGCACTGGCCATGTTATCGAGGGTTTGTTGTGTGCAGCCTAGTCTAGTCTATGCTGATACCCAATCCTAACGCCACTCTCTCAAGGGTGATCACAGTGTTAAGGCATATGTATGGGTGTGATAGGTATGGGCGTGGCACATTGTATTGCCGGCCCCAGCTGCATTACTGCTGGGTCAGCAGTATAGAGAAACCGGCAGGTTTGTAGAGAGTCACTTAGCTTATTTCCATCTCTTAAGTAACATAATAGATATTTATATAGAGTAGTTATAGTATCAGTTTATTCTATGGTAGAAACATTACTTGCTACTTGCTATATGTTTAGTAATGGAGCAGATGTATAGATACCCCCCCCCCCCCGAGTGTGCCTGGCTGCCCTATGTGCCCCCCAGGCCGAGGCAGACTCACCGGGGTAGTTCTCACAGAGGACTTCAATGGGAGTGGCCCTCTTGGTGTCTCCGATCTTCTGGTAGCGCTCCTTGAGGGTGTCGGCCTTGAGGCCCTGCCAGGGGAGGGAGCCGCGCAGGAAGTACATGAACATGTGGCCCAGAGCCTCCAGGTCGTCTCTGCGGGACTGCTCCTTGCCCATGTGTGTGTTGATGGACATGTAGCGAGCGGTGCCGGTGAGGGACTTGTGCTCCCGATACGGGATGTGCTTGTTGGTGGTGGGGTCTATGTACTCCTTGGCCAGGCCGAAGTCTGAAGAAAAACAACCGTCTTACTGCCTCTCATCTGCCTCTTCAACATAACATACACTCATCTCACTGCCTCCATCTGCCTCTTCAACATAACATACACTCATCTCACTGCCTCCATCTGCCTCTTCAACATAACATACACTCATCTCACTGCCTCTCATGCTCTTTAACATAACATACACTCATCTCACTGCCTCCCATCTGCCTCTTCAACATAACATACACTCATCTCACTGCCTCTCATCTGCCTCTTCAACATAACATACACTCATCTCACTGCCTCCCATCTGCCTCTTCAACATAACATACACTCATCTCACTGCCTCTCATCTGCCTCTTCAACATAACATACACTCATCTCACTGCCTCCCATCTGCCTCTTCAACATAACATACACTCATCTCACTGCCTCTCATCTGCCTCTTCAACATAACATACACTCATCTCACTGCCTCCCATCTGCCTCTTCAACATAACATACACTCATCTCACTGCCTCTCATGTTCCTTACTAACACAACATAAACAACAGCTTGAAGGAGTCTGAAGTAAAACAGCCTAAAACATTGAATAGCTAGGTGAATATTTAAAAAGCAAGAACTCTCAAAAACTGGTAAAATGTGGCTGTTTGGCTGTGCTTGTTGGTGGTGGGTCTGTGTACTCCTTGGCCAGCCCAAAGTCTCAAGCAAAACAACCACAAGAACATAAGAACATAAGAACATAAGGAAGCTACAAGAGGCCGCGAGACCTACACGAGGTAGTTCCTGTTACTTAATATTACCTACATCCATCTTTCATCCCCATCCATGAAATTGTCTAGCCTCCTTTTAAAGCTCCCTGTTGACTCCGCACTAACTACCTGACGACTGAGTCCATTCCAATCATTTACCACCACATTTGTGAGCCAGTTTTGCCCCATTTCTTTTTTAAATGGGAGCATTTTTTATTTTTTTTTTTTATTTAAATTTCTGTTCTGTTTTTGTTCTACCCTGATTACTAGCCGTAAGAACTTTCCTACATCTCCTTTATTGTATCCCTTTAACCTCAAGCATCTTACTGCCTCTCGTGTACCATTTCAACATGACATAAATAACAGTAAAACACAACTAGGTAAAAACACACACACACACACACACACACACACACACACACACAGCAAAAGGGACTCCGTAGTGTAAGGGTTAGCACGCTCGGCTCACAATCGAGAAGTCCCGGGTTCGATCCCCGGGCGGAGCGAAGACAGACGGGCGGTCTTATTAAAACCCAGAGCCCCTGTCCACCCAGCAGTGAATGGGTACTGGATGTTAGCCGGGGTTTGTGACCAGCCTCCCGGGGTGGTGGCTTCGGCCAACACTAAGCACTAAGGATGAATGATAAAATAAATGTTGATATGAAGACGGGGCCATACGAGCGTTGCTCAGGCCCTGTAAAATACAACTAGATGAATACATACACACACACACACACACACACTCACCTATGATGTTTATAATCTTGTCTTTTTTCGTGGAGCTTCTTCCTATGAGAAAATTCTCTGGCTTCACGTCTCGATATATTAATCTTCTAGAATGTACATATTCTGTTCTACTAATCTGGAAAGAAAGAAAAAGACCAATATTATATTACCTCATGTACTGACCACACTTATATCTTATCACAGGAAGACCACACTACAGTCCTTAGTAATGGTAGGGCTATTAAAAGTACTGTCTTATAAGGGTAGCGAGCGAGCGAGAGAGAGAGAGAGAGAGAGAGAGAGAGAGAGAGAGAGAGAGAGGAGAGAGAGAGAGAGAGAGAAGAGAGAGAGAGAGCGAGCGAGAGAGAGAGCGAGAGCGAGCGAGAGCGAGAGCAGAGGAGAGAGAGAGAGAGAGGAGAGCGAGAGAGAGCGAGAGGAGAGCGAGAGAGAGCGAGAGGAGGAGAGAGAGAGAGAGAGAGAGAGAGAGAGAGAGAGAGAGAGAGAGCAGAGAGCGAGAGAGAGAGAAGAGAGAGAGAGAGAGAGACGAGAGCGAGAGAGAGCGACGAGAGGAGAGGAGGAGAGAGACGACGAGAGAGAGAGAGGAGACGAGAC
>JACEEZ010016071.1:0-26043 GCA_016584305.1 Chionoecetes opilio
CCCTTTAAATTTTTTTCCGCTGGGGGGGGGGGTTTAAAGGCCTTTCCCGGGTTTTTTCCCCAAATTTTTACCCTCCACCGAACCCTATTTTTTTTTGGGGGACAAAATTTTATAAAAACGAATTTTTTTTGCATAAACTAGCCAAAACGTCCACCTAAGCGGTTTCAGCGCCCGTATTGTGACGGGAAAAAAAAAATTAGGAACGTTTTCATGCTGTTTTGGGAAAAAAACATTATCCAAAAACTGTATTTTTGGTAAAGGGCACCCTAGTCCGGCAATTGAATTTCAAATGCAATCTTAAACCCCTTTTTATCCCATCTAACCACATTCATTGAAAATTTATGATAAATTTTCTTATTATATTTTGTGCAGAGAGAGAAGGGAAGAGAGAGAGAGAGCGATAATATGGGGACTCAAACATAATTAAAAAAAGTGGGCTTTGACCCTTACCGAGGGCCCTGGAGAGAAAAACCCAATTCCCTCCATTCGAAAAATCTTGCATTCATCACTTTTCACACCCCCGTATGGGGTTTGGGGACAGCATACGTGGTATCACGCCAGCAGGGCCGGGCCACCACCTCGGGGGGGGACAAAACCCCCCGAAAATACCGGTACCCATGCACTGTGGGGGACAGGGGCCGGCCCCACCTCTCCACCCCGGCCCGGGGAAAGAACCCAGAACCTCTGGGGTGTAACCCGAGCGTGCTAACCACTGCACAGGGGGAACCCTTTAAGAAATTTTCTCCTTGGGCCCTGTGACTCATGGTATACCACCCTCATGAATTCCTTCTATCACCCTCATTTTCCCCCCTAATCACCCGTAAGGATGGAAATTTTACCAGTTTTCTGATGTTTTATTTATTTAACGTAATTTATGCATGGTTTAATTCATTTACAGAAAAGGAAATATATAAAGGAAAGCTAATTAAATTCCGTTCTTTTATATTTCCATGTAAAAAGTTTTTTTACAAAATATTAAATGGCGAAAGTTTAATTTCAGCATATTCTTAAAATTTTTCAAAAATGGCTTTTCTTTAGGGGTTTTTTTACTGTTTTTTATTTGAAAATTTATAAAACAAACATTCAAAATAACAGTATATATTTTATACTGTTTAAACATTATATTAGGTAGGGAAACTTGTACGGGGAGCGGAGCGGGTCGAAAATCCTTATGGGGTGACGTCACGGGCGTCCACCAGGTTATCATCCGGTGGCCACGGGAGAACACCCAACTTCTCTACTCCGCCGGGGGATCGTCCCCGTTTTTCGGATGGAGCCGAGCGTGCTAACCATGCACCACGAAGTGGGGACCCGAGAGTAACCCCTTGGGCTTCTGACTCATGTGTACACCCCCCCATGAATCCTTCTACATCCACCTCCTCACCTCACCCCCCGCCTGAGAAAAAAACATACTCCCCGCTTTTTTTAAACCTGCCCCATACTCGTACACCTTTTTTGTTTCCCTGCTTTTAATTGTTTTTTATACAAAATTTGAATTCTTCCCAAACAAAAAAATAATCACTTTAGTTTTTTGTCGAAAGGCTTACGTTGGGCTCCTTAAACTATCTAGATGCGGAAATTAGTAAATGGGTGGAAAACAAAATCATTTAACTAATAAAAAAAGGGCCAGGGAGATTTCATAAAAAGAATGTGACATTTGGTATGAGTATCACAAAATTTTTTTTTTTTTTTTAGTATGCTAACATATATTTGTTTTTTTTAGTAAACGGGGAAGGTAGGAGGGGGAGATAATAAAAAAGAGAGGGGAGAGAGAGAGAGAGAGAGGAGAAAAAGAGAGAGGGGGGAAGAAAAGGGGGAGGGGAAAGAGATATGGGAAGAGAGAGGAGAGAGAGGGGGATAAAAAGGAAAAGGACAGAAGGAGAAGAGGGGGGGGGAGTGCTCAGGGAACTCATGACGTCTCACTGCTTGAAACTTTTTCCCCGTATTCCCCCAAACCTGAATAAAACTCCCCCCCCCTAAGATTATATAACATCATTTTTTGTATGGAGTTTTATGTTTTGGTTGTTTCGATATATTTTTTCTGTGAATACCGATGGGTTTTTTGTTAAAAATTTCACGGTTTCACTATTTGTCTCAACTTTTCCTTCAAAAATTTTGTTACAATTTGTGGAATTCATCCTTAACATCGGTCTTATTTTTAACATCACTAAAGTCTCTTTTTTGCTTTATCTTAAACCTTAATGACATCAAAGGGCCCTTCTCCTCCCCTGGAAATCAATCCTTCATCCACCCCTTTTGTTGGAAAAAGTCCTCTATTCCTTGCCTTAAAGAGATGCAAATTTAGAGGGGCACCTTTTTTTTTTTCCCTTATACATTTGCTAAAAAACCTTTGTTTTTCTCCTCATTTTAATATTTTAATGAAAAAAGTATGTAACTATCGAACCCGCGCGTCGCGTAATGATAATGATAAGATATGAAATGATATTGGGTGGGGTGATGATAGCCATAGGGGGGAAGATCTGAGAAGTGCCTAGAGGTAAGGCAAAAAAAGAGCGTTTTTCCCGGTCTTCAGGCGCTTTTGTACAGGCCCGGTAAGGGGCACCGGTCAAGGCTATTTTCATCGAATTTCAGGCCTTTTTGCCTGCCATCACCTCTAAACCCCAAATGCGGGGTGGGGTCCGAGAACCTACTACCCAAATACGTGCCTGCGAGCGCTGTTTAGGCAGCTTCGAACAACAAAGGGCTAAAACCATTTCAACACCAAAACAAAAATTTTTAGTCCCCCCCTCCCTCCCCCTCGCAATAACAACGCTCGCCCCTTCGGCCCCCCAAAAACTTTTGTCACAAGTATAAATTTCATCACAGGTTTTGCCATTATATATTTTTGCATTGGGGGACGGCCATACCATGAAATCGGAAAACTGGGGTTGATTCCGAGACTGTAGTGAAAATTTAATGAAGAAAAGTACGGGAGAAGGAAGATTTTAAAAAAAAAAGGTAAAGAAAATAAATTTTTATACCGATTATTTTGCTCTCATTATCTTTTTATGGTAATTTTCCCTGTAATTTTATACAGTCATGATATGCATAATGCCCGGTGAAGATGAGGTATTTTTCAGTTGCCCTAAATATATTGGGTAATATGATAAACCGTATAATAGTACAACATTTTAGTGCGGGCGGGCACCTTGGTGAAATTGCTAGTCGCTTCGCCCCCCCCCGCCCGCCCAACCAACACACAAAAAAATTTTTATCGCCGCAATAAACTTATTAAAAAAAACCCCCCATAGTCCGGTTTAGCTTTCACGATCAATTATACACACCCTTTCAAAATATTATACGTAAAACCCTTTACGATGTAGGGAATGAAACAAGGCATATTTGCCTTATAAACAGAAATGAAGTCTGCAAAGGCCCCAGCAGTCACTAGTCAGGGGCTGCCATGCCTTAGTTTTCCGCCTTTTCTCCATAAGGCGCATCCGACTGAGCATGCGGTGGGGGGGCGTTTTTCCCTTTCCCCAGGGCCCCTGGGATAGGGCGCCCAGCTCGTTTTAGCATCGGCCCCAGGTGCTAAAAAGGGGGAAAGGTGGTTTTGTAGGAGGGGAAAAGGGGTGAGGAAGGGGGGAGGGGGGGGGGTTGGTGGGGGGGGAGGGAGGCGGCAGGTACGACAGGTCTAAACCCCCTTGCTCATAATGGGTGGCATTTTAAAAATGGCGTTCATTGAAATTTGAAAATGGCTTGATTCCCTGACAGTCCCCATAAACTATATTTTTATGCGGTTTCTTGGCCCAAATTTAATCTTATCATAAGCCTCGCCTTTCCCATCCCGTGGACACCACACACAACACACCACACACACACCACCACACACAAAACACCCCACTGCCCGGAGTCCATAATACCCTTTCCCCTCAACACGAAGGAAGGCCCCAATACTCCGGGATCTCGCCGGTGTGTTTTTGACTCAAAGCTAGTGAAGCAGCCCCAGGGAAAAAGAGGGCATTTTTAACCCCCGTTTTCTTTTTTTTAGTGATCATCTGTATATAGCGAAGCTTTTCTCTCCTTTGGGGGAAAATAGCAAATAACACCATTTTGTGCCCTTTAAAAAACCCCGTCACATTAGCACGGTGACTCTCTCAAGTCAACTCAATCATTTTATTATTTATACCTGGGGGTAAAACTTTTTAGTTTTCTTTTTGTTTTTTTTCTGGGGTTAATATTTGTTTTATGTACATTTTGGTCTTTTAGTATAAAGCATTTTTTTTAGTCATCTCTGTGTGTTTAAAAAAGAAAGATCATCTTACTCCTTGCAAAAAGGGATTTATTAGATATTTTAAAAATTGTTATTTTTATTACTTTTTTCCATCCCTTTTTTTGTTAGGGTTTTTGGGGGTTTTTCAGTCTCGCTACTCTTCCCCTCTAGAAAACTCACGTCCGCTCGAAACAGGGGGGGGCCCCCCCGGGTTAGAATAACCTTTAGGGTTTTTGTTTTTCAAATCTCATCAGGATATTCATATTTTTTGTTTCACCCCAGGGTTTTTTCTTTTTTGGGGAATTTCCTGGTCTATGTTGGTGGGTTATTACTTTTTTTGTGCTACAGAGGGGGGTGTGGAAGCTGTCCCTTTTAAAAACTCAACCGAAGGCCGGTGTAAGGCATTTTCCATTTCGTACAGTTAAATTACCTATTGCTCTGTTCGATTTTTTCCAAGTAGGACACTTCTCCCGCTAAACTATATGATCATTTTTTTCTCAGGGAACCCACGATGTTCCAAATCTAGTTAACTCACTCGATTATTAATTTGCCCATTAAAAAACTCAAACATTTGGTACTTATGCCAATCTTGTGTGGATTGGGGGTACTGCATTCTCTGGTATTTCCATGGCTCGTATACCTTTCGAAGTGATAAATCTCCAGGGGTCACCCCCTATAAACCCTCATGTCAGGGTTTTTTTTCAGTTAATAGCTCGATGAATTTCCTAAAATCCCCTTTGGCATCTTTTCTAACCTATGTGGTTTTTTAAATTTGTTTTAAATTAAAGGATTTGATGCGGAAGGTTTGTGGGTAATCCCTCTGCTGAAGAACTTAAAGTGCAAATACTAAAGATCAACTCAAGTATTTTCCCCGCTAACTAGCACCCTTTTCCCATTAAACTAAAAAGGAACACTTAAAGACACAATTTAATCATCTGGTGAAGAACCAAAACGCCCTCGTAAAAAACCACATTCTAGAGGTTCTTCGACACAGTACTTCCCCGAAGTGGAAAAAGTAAATGCGGCTTACAAATGAGTTGATATAAAAGAGCAAAAAAAAAAAAGGGGAAAAGAGAAGAAAAAGAGCGTGAAAGAAGAAAAAAAGCGTGAAAGAGAAAAAAAAAACGTAAGGAACATATTTTAAAAGTCCCGCTTGCAAAATAAAGGTCACGCACTCAAACTCCAAAAAAAAATTAAATTAACAAAAATTTCCCCTCTTTTACCTATTTTTCGTTACGATCTGAAGCTTTCTTTAGGATTCGAATCCTCTGCACGCATTTTCGGGTCCCAAAAGGGGTTTGCCCTGCTAGTCAAGCCAAAACAAGGGAAAGGCTTTACTGTTAGACAGTGTGCAGGAAATGCGATTTGATGTTTTTAAAGTGCTATATTTACAGCTTACCGGTCACCACAAAAGCCGAAAAAATTTCCCGCAACATGAAAAAAACGGTAAAAAATTACTGAATTTGCCTCAGAGAAATTCAGACCCCTTAAAAAACTGGCTCAAGTTGATCAGTCCCCTTAGACGATGGTAAATCGTAGCACTGGAGGAATTAAAAAAATACCACTAAAATCATGTTGCACATTACGACAAGGAGAAAAAAATACCAACTGCTAAAATAGCAATGTCTTTCCTTTAGACATCGCCCTGTATCCTCGGGGAAAAGAAGGCCAGTCCATTTAAGTTGGTGAAAGTTTAAAAGGAGGGTAAGTCTGTAATATGGTTCCAAGCCAAGTGTGTTCTGCTTTTCTGTAAAAAAATGGCCACCCATAAAGAACTGCCCTGACCGGTGAAAATTAGCAAAAATGGGCAATTTTCAAACCCATTGTTTCGGTAACACAATAATTCACCCCTTTTGTTACTGATCTTTCAAACCCTTAGGTCACAAGGTACTGTCTCCCGACTCGATCGAGGAGCCCCCTTTCCCCAATTATGCGGGATATGCTTCCCCCAATAATCCCTTAAAATCTGCACTTGGAGTAGAACGGAATTTAAAGGGGGAGAGGTTTTCCAAGGATTTTCACCAGATTTTTCCCCGACCTCGGCTAGGGTTCCTTGATTGCCCGTTTGTTAAGGGAAGTAGTAACCATTGCTGTCAGTGAGGACAAGTCTTTACCCATTCTATACTAACTCCTGTTAGTAACGATCTGGCTGGTGAGTTAGTCTTTCCACCCCTTGTCACTAAAAAACTCACCATACCTACAACCCCAAAATCACATGAAAAGAGCAGAAAATTTTTTTCCAAAATTTCCCGCCCCGTGCACAGCCCAAGCAACGCTCAAATACCCCCAGCCCTGCAACTACCCCCCTCATACGCCTAACGAAAAGTCTGGCAAGGTTTTCTTGGAAAACATTTGTGAGGCCAACGAGACTGCTACTCGTCTCGGTCCCATGCCAAAACCTTTCCAAAAGATCAGACATCTTTCCCCCTTCTTTTATTACCAGGACAAATTTTTATGGGTTTTTAAAAAGCATAAATTTTTGAGAGCCATTGGCGAATTTCCCCCAAATTGTATTCCCAATCAATTTGAAAGACCCAAATGGGATCCTCATGGAGAAAAAAGCGGTCACATGGGAAATTTAAAAAAAACTTGTGAAAAAATATCAATGTTTTTACTGCCGGTTTAAAAAAAAACAAAACTTAAAATGATAAATTATGCACACTTGCCAGTTAGGGGGAAAACCAAAATAAAAAAATATTTTCTCAGTACCCCTCCAACCCCCAAGTGCTGAAAAACCCTTTTTTAAAAAGATCATCTTTTGGAATCTTTGGGCCCATTCCCCAAAAAGGGAGGGGGAACCCAAATACACCCACATTAGGCCCAAACCACCGTACCATGAGTTTTCCCATTTAAAAACATTACAGCCAAAACAATTGGCAAAACCACTCAACTTTTCACTACTTTGGCATACCTAGGAAATTTTCAAAGTGACCGGGCACAAATTTCACGAGGGTCTCTTTGCAGCATTTCTGGCAGAGCTTGGAAACCAGACTCTACTCCCCCCCCCTACCACCTCAATCAAAAGGGTTTTGGGAGAATTACCAGCCCCTTAAAGGCATTTCTCCAAAAGTTTTGTATCAAGGGCCCAAGAAGGGACGAACCCTTATTTCGTCCTTTTCGCCAACGGAGACCCCCAACGAGTCCCTTGGTTTTGCCCCTTGGTATTTTTTGGTCGTAAGGTTAGGGGGCCCCCTTTAAGGAATAAAAGACAGATTGTAAACAACATACCAGTAAATGTCACATCCTCAATACATTAGAAACTTAAAAATCTCTTGACCAAGTCCTCTTTTGCTCGAAGCAATCTAAAACAAGCTCGGGGGGTAATGAAAAAACACTTTGATAAAAACAAAAGTAGAACATTAAGAAGGTGCCCAAGCCTTGCTTTCTTTCCCACTTTGGTTCCCTTTACAAGCTAATACCATGGTCCTTATACATCAGTAAAAAGGTCAGTGAAAAAAATATATCATAAAACCCGACCCCGAAAAAGCATCGAAATTTCACTTTAATTATTTAAAATTAAAACAAGAGTGACCAACCTTGACCTGATAAAAATAAAATCCTGTTTAAAACATCCCATTTTGCCCTTTTTGTCCTGAAAATACCACCACCCTTGTAACAGGAAAATTGTAAAAAAAACCAAACCATCTTTAATCTCAGATTTTACCAACCCCCTATTTGCTCCACAGGAGAGACATAACACCATTATGCTAAAACCAAAAGATGTCCTTGGCGACACCAAAATTATGAACATGCCCCTCCCACGATGCGACTTCTCCCGGGAAACCCTCTCCTTTCGTCAACCACCCTCCCGACTACATCCCCGGAAATGTGCCCAGATGAGGAAAGGGGGATATCTACTCCAGCGGGGGACTGGCTTTTCCCACCCCATCTGTGGCGTCACCGGGTTTTCGTCCCCAAGGGGGAGGCAACGCGCCTCTGCACGGATACCGCGAGTAAACGCGTGACTGTTCAAAGCCTCCCTCTACCGAAAAAAGATTCATCGAAAAAGGTTGGGGCAGACTAATTATATAAAAAAAATTGACTTACTGAAGGGATTATACCAAATACCCTTTCGGAAAAGGCCAAAAAAATACAGCCTCACACACCCTTGGGCTTTCCCAAAAAGAGTCAGCTTTTTGGGGGAGGAAGCCCCTTCTACCTTCCAAAGGGAAGGGGTACTTTTTACAGGATCTGGCGGAGTTTCGTAACTTAGACGACATTCTTATTTTCAGAGCATTGGGGGCAACCCTTTAAAAATCCCGGGGGGTTTCCAGGCTGCGGGAGCACAAAACTGAAACCCCCCAAGCGGGCCAAAACCCCCCTTAAACCAGCCACGGGACATACCTGGGGGCACGAGGTGGGGCAAGGGCCGTACGACCCAAAATGGCCAAAATCTCCGCCCTCTTGGGGACCCGCCCCCATAAGGGGGGGCCCCACGGCGCTTTTGGGTATGGCAGGTTAACCGGAGATTCTGTCCCAACTTCGCGGCCGCTACCGCCCTCTCACCCCGGTCATAGTGGGGCTGGACCTACAACTGCGGGCGTCTGCCAAGCCGCCTTCAAAACCCAAATTAAAAATTCCGTCCCCGGGGCCCCTCTATCGTCCCGACTTTGCCAACCCTTGCCGCAAACAGATGCACGACACCCTTAGGAGTGTATCTACAAAGGTGGAGGGGATTTTACCCCTTTTATACCCCAGAAGTTAACATCCCCACGCGGTACAGACCCTCGGAAAAAACTCCCGGGAATCTCCCCCCCGGTACAAAAAATTCATGTTTCTCAGCCCAAATCAAATCCTTTAAAAAATCTACCTGATCCAAAACCCCCCTTTCCTTCCTAAATCGTGAAAATTTACCAAAAACCCTTTTTCCCATGGTTCTTTTCCTCCAACCCTTAAAAACCTGACCATCATCCCCATCAAGGGGCACCGACAACATCATTGCAGACCTCTCTCTCACACCTAAGGGGACCTTGACCTTCAAACCCACGACTCCCCTTTTCCCCGTGGCGTCGTCTTTGGGGGGGGGGTATCAAAGCCTCCCCCTTATCTCTCCGTGTGACACACACACACAACACACCACACACACAACACACACACACCACACAACAACCCCACACACACCCACACACACACAACACACCAAACACACACACCCCAACACACCACCACACCACACACACACACACACACACACCACACACACGCTGGGTACCACTAACTACCCCCTTTCCCCCCCTCAAAAACGAAGGAAGGGACCGGGGCACTCGGGGTTCGCCCGGGGTTTTTCGACTCAAAGCGAGGAAGCACCCCCGGGAAAACGAGGGCATTTATAAACCTCTTTTTTTGTTGTGAGTCTCTGTATTAGCTGAACGTTACTACTCTCGGGGAACATAGCGTAAAAACCCTTTTTTGTGCCTTGTAATACCCCCCAAAATAGATGGTGACCCACTCAGTCAACTCCTCATTATATTATTTCTACCCGGTGGTGAAATTATTTAGTATTCTTTTTGTTTTTCTCTAGGGTTAAATTTTGTGTTATGTACATATGGTCATTTTTTTATAAAGCTTTTTTTTTGTATCTCTGGGTTTTTGCTTTAAAGCAGATATTTCTCCTTTCTACAAGGGGATTTTTTAGATATTTTAAATTTTTTTGTTTTTACTTTTCCATACCCTTTTTTTTTGGGTTTTTGGGCCCTTTCAGTCTCGCACTCATTCCTCTAGACAACTCACGTCCGCTCGAACAAACTCCTTCCCCCCCCAAATATTCGGCAAATTTTTCTTATCCATCATAAAAAAATCATTTCCCCATTTTGCGAGGGTTTTAGCTATTCCCTAAAAAAAAAAAAAAAAACCTTTTTTGTTTAATTTTTTATATTTTTTTTTCCCCGGTTTTTTATTTTTTATTTTTGAAATTTGAAAAATTTCCTATTGCAGCTTTTGTCAAAGATACATCACATTGGAAAAATCAAAACCCTTTTTTGGGGTTGAAAATATTCACGATAATGCGGAAAAAATAAGAATTACAGATTTTTTGGGATATGATCACAATTTCTTATCCCAAAAAATTTCCCGGCATCCAATTAATTTAGAGTAAACAAACCTTTTTTATCTTTTGGCCCTATTTTAACCTTTTTTAAAAAGGGTATTAGGCACTCAATACGGGAAAACCCTGGGGGGGACACCCTTTTTTTTTTTCGCAAAATTTCTGTTCTTTTTTTCTGCCGTAGCGTCCTTCCCCTGGGGCTTTTTTCAAATTTCTTCTTTTTCCTCTTCTTCGGGAGGTTGACGATTCTTTGTTTTTAAATTTTTTATCGAAGGGAAAAAAGGAGAGGGGGGAAGTTTGGGAAAAACCAGAAACGAGGAAGGAGGGGCCCGGTTGGGGCCCAAATTGTGCGCAGGAGGGGCTTTTTGACCTAAGATGGGCCCGTACAATCCCGCAAACTTGTCTTTGAGGACCTTCTTCCAAACCTTGGGAATGGAGGCTTTTATTAAGGGGTTTTGGGGCATCCCTCTGAGGTATCTGTGTAGGGGAAAACAGTTTTGGTGGTCCAGCACAGATTAAATGAGGTCAAACTTTTCGGGTAGTTTTCCTAGTTGGGCAAAATAAGCTTTTTCCGCTGGGGGGGTGCGCAGGGGTTTCCTTCTTACTCTGCCCATTTACCCCGCTCCGGAAAAACGCTCCCTTCAAAAACGTGTGGCTGCTTTCCCTTACCTAAGGGGGAAAAAACTTACAATTATCTCACCCCAAAGGGACTTTTCTAAAAATTTTCTCGTTTTTCACTCCTGTATAAAAAAAAACAAATTTGGGTGGAGAAAGAAAATATGGCGTTTGTTGGATGGGTATTCATATTCGCGCGGGGGGGGAGGGGGAGGGTTTAAAATAGGCTTATCAACTGTGTTTGAATGTTCAGATCGATTTAAGTTTTCCCTCGTAGCTTGCGGCCTAGCCTCCTTTTTTTTTCTGGGACAAAAACTCAAGAAAAAAGTTTTTTTAAATCAAACACTAATAAAAACTAAAGTCGCCAGGGCAAAGTTTTTTTTGATTTACAGAATCTGGTGGCGTAAAAACTTACATTTTTAAATTCATGATTTTAGGGAAAGTCAGAAAAAAGGGCCCTCTTAGAGTCGTTTTTTTGTGTTTCATCTGACGTGTCATATTATGGCTACAAATCAACAAAAAAAAAAAAATCACAAAAGTGCGACCACCTAAGATCGCCAGCTAGTGTTTATGTTTGGGTGTCCCCAGCAGTCTTTGTCGCCCCAAAAAAAAAGAGTAGGAAAAATTTGGAAAACCCTATCTTGCAGATACAAAGCATAAAAAAACACTGAAAAGGGGGAATTACAACGTCTGATTTCTACGGTATATCTTTTATGGGACATAAAAACAGTAGAATGCTATAGGCAATTCGAATATATGGGGGCTGGGGACAATGGGGAGGTGGCAACCAAAGTGTTTTTTACGGTAGCCTGAACGTCCCCTAAATTGGGTTTTCACGCCCCTATTAATTGGTATGGGACAGAGAGGAAAAAAAAATTAGGAACGATTTTCATATGGTTTTTACGGGAAAAATAAAGCCCAGCCCGCACAACTGTATTTCAACTACGCAACCTATTTATAGTCCCGTTTTTCCCACTTTTCTACTAACTAACATTTCATTGTAGTTAAATTTCTGTAATTTGTTTGCATTATATATAAAAATAAAGACTACAGACAAAAGTCATCAACCAAAAAATGGAGTATCTGCTGACTGCCCTTTTCCGAACGGGTCTCTGGAGAGAGATCCCTAAACCCTCCCTACTACTAGATTATGATTTTACTGCTTTTACTTCAAATGCGCCAAAAGGGTCTTGGGACTGCGGGGATCTGGATACCCTTTATGGTCCCGCCCCGGCAGGAGCCAGCCAGCCCGCCCCCAAACCCCCGGGAGGGGGGGACACAACCCCCGACTAACACCCCCGGGACCCCTTCACTGGGGTGGACAGGGGGTGGGTGTTAAAAAGAACGCCCTCTTTCTCCCCCCCCCAGGATCGGAACCCGGAATCTTCGGGTTTGAGCCGAGCGTGCCCCAACCATGCACACGGAGTACTCATTTTAAAACCCTCCTTCGGCGTTGTGAAAGATATGTATCCCCATTTTTCCCCCCCATGAATTCCCTTTTATCATTCCAGCCCCCCACCCTTGAGAAAAAAACACTATCCCCGCTCCCCAAACCTGTCCCCAAATAGACCCCCTTGTTGTTGGGGTACTGGAAAAATCTAATAGAATGAATATGAAACAAAATAGCAGGGAAATTTGTAAAAGGGTTAAAAAAAAACCCGCAATAAAGTAAAGGCCAGGAGTTTTGATAAAAAAGAAAATTTAAATAATAATTTTTAATTTTAAATAGATCACTTTGCTAAGATACTATCGTTATTTTTGGTTCAACTGGGGAAGGTGAGGAGGGGAAGGAGGATAGGGAAAAGGGGGGAGAGAGGAGGAGGGGGAGAAGGGGGGGGGTGGGAGTAGTTTACGTGGACATCATGACGTCCCCTGCCAGAAACTTTTTTCCCCACCCCCAAACTGAAAAACGCCACCAAATTAAGAAGCAAAAACCCAAAAACCGAAAGTAAAAAGAAAAAAAACAAAAAAAAGTAAAAACCACAAACATAAATAAAAACTCAAATACAAATTTACCAAAGAAGAATAGAGAGTAATAAGAAAAAACAGTGTGGGGGATAATAAGATTTTGGGTTATTTGGGCTTCTGTAATTTTAAACAATAGAAATAAAACAAAGGGGGATTTAAAAAGCGTAAGTAGCAGCCCCCGACCATCCTGAAAAGGGGTTTATTTCGAAGGGCGTTTGGTTTAAAACATAATTAAGGGTGAGTGGGAGCATTTAGGAGGTACCCAAAAAGTCTTACCCCCTTGGTCTATAGAAAACAGATGTCATTTTTTAACGGTTATTATGCCCCTTATTTTGTATTGGGGACGACTAGACGGAGGGAAAAAAAATAAGAAGGGTAGTCTGGGGTTTAAGGCCCTAGTCCGGACAAGTTTTTTCAACACACACCTGCATTTCTTGTATAATTTTGGAGGATTTTTTTTGTGTATTTGTGACACATAGAGAGATGAGAGCGAAGAGATACTTTTTAATATTGTCAGTACCTACACGTCGACTCAAATAAAAAAAGAAAAAGTGGGCATCCGACTCTTACCGAACGGTACACCTGGAGAGAGATCCCCCATTCCCTCCGGGGTTGTGTGTGTGTGTGTGTGTGGGGTGTGTGTGTGTGTGTGTATGTGTGTGGTGGTGTGTGTGTGTGTGTGTGTGTGTGTGTGTGGTGTGTGGTGTGGGTGTGTGTGTGTGTGTGTGTGTGTGTGTGTGTGTGTGTGTGTGTTTGGACAACCAAATGAGCTGAATAAGAGACTGATTCTCATCACGGTAAATAACCAGAGCCAGAGAGATAACATCCTTAGGCTGGCCAAGAACTTAAAAAATGCCAGGTTACCCTTTTCAACTGTGTATATTAAAAAGGAAGTTCACCCTGCCGTTAGGAAAGAAACTGCACGGTTGAGAAGAGAACGCGAAGAGAAGGATAAAGCAGAAAACATTGGCATGAACATTAAATACGACCGGAAAAACCGTGTGTTGCTGATAAATGGTTGTAGAAAGAATTGAAAACAATGACGTTGGAAATGCACCTTATATACCAGTGTTAGATGACCAGTTTACTGCTAACGAGTCGGGCGAGGCGGTGGACAGTCTGAACCTAAACAAAAGTTACAGTTGTATATGCAGTGGCGTCACCGCGGGGGGGCTAAGGGGGACTTAGCCCCCCCAATCAAGGGTTCAGTCCCCCCAAAATTGCTGCTAGTAGCCTGCTACCCAAAAAAAAAATAAAAGAAAATTTATCCCAATTTTTTCCCTGCCAGAGCAAAAACCCTTATTTTTCCAAAACTTTATAGAAAATTGGTTTGATGTTTCATTTAAATGTTGAAATAGTTTGCTAACAAACCTTGAAATTACTAGTATATTCTATTATAGAGATATTCTATAGTTTTTATTTTATATTTTTTCATTATCAAGATAAAACCTTACTGAGAAACAAACCAAAAACATACATTGTGCAATTTCCCTTTTTGTTTGTAGTGAAGAAAAGAAAAATGGGAATTAAATTATTTTGTATAAACAGAATAAATTTTTCTTAAAATTATCAAATTTAGTTAGGTATGATCATGGTATAACCTATTAATTTATGTGTCATGTAATTAAAGCTTAATTCCACTTTTTCTTTTTTGGGCCTCAAAATTACCCTGGAACTGATTAATTTTCAAAATTACCCCCCGACCCCCCACTGGATAGGCTCGCTGCGCTCGCCCATCACCACCCCGGGGCTAAAGCCCCCCCCAAATCTTTTTTCCTGGTGACGCCACTGGGTATATGCCCATCATTAGAAAACTTCCTGCGTCATGGTGTTTGTTTATTTAAGCAATATTCAAAAATTGTATTTACAAAGCTGTTACTACCCGATGTCATGGTGCTATAGTAGACTTGTATGATGTTGAAGTCAGGGAAGTTCTTTGATATGTAATAATTATAGAGGGATTAGTATAATGGATACACTTGCCAAAATGTATGACATAGTTACTTAATAAATAAAACTTTTGTACGTTATTGATAAATGTCAAGCGGGAGCTCAGGGCCCGTATTATAATAGTTTATGGGTTTCCCATAAGCAGACAAATGGGGAAGTTCGCCATAAGTCACCAAAATCTCCATAAGTGCTCGTGTTTTCCACAAAGTTCCCCATAAGCGCTATGGGGTGTCCGAAGGTCCATAAGGATCCTTATGTTGACATAAGCCGTCCAAAATGGCAGCAAAACAACTCTTCCCCCAGCGCCAACCCAGGCCTTTTCGGCCAGAAGAGACGTTCTCGGCTAAATTTAATGGAAAGAAATTGTCAAGTGGTATCCCGGTGAACCATGAGGGAATTTTGTACGTCACTCTCGTGAAGCATTCCCCCAGAGTAAATAAAAAAGGAACATACACTGACAGCGGAATGAAATTATAATAAAAATTATGATTGTTTCCTCGCCACTGGCAAGATGCAGTAGGCACTGAACAGTGCAGCTGCTGCAGTGATGACCATGGAGCAGCTGGAGGTGGACAGTGAAAATATTTGCCAAGGCCGTCCGATAATACTCAAATAGTAACCCAAATTCTCGGCAAGACAAAAACCGAGAATTCTCCGGCGGGGAAATTTTCGCGCAGTTCCCCTTTACTAAAAGATGAAAAAAGGGGAAATAAAGGTTTTTATTGGGGGTTTTTTGACACAAAAATTTTTCGAAGGCATTATTATTTTTTTATTTAGTTTGGTATTTTATAATAAATTTTGCTCTTGTTTTTGGCGAAAAGAAGGGGAAAGATTTGTTTTTACCCACGCAATCATACTACTTTTGAGGGCTATCTTTCACTTCAGCACGTTGGGGGGATAAACTTCCGAAAAAAAAATGTAAAATTTGGGAAAAAAGGGAAATTTTTTCCCCTGGACCAGAAAACCCCAACGGGGGTGTGCTTTCTGGTTACCTTATGGATTCAAGAAACCAAGGGGTTTTCGTCGAAATCATTACTTTTTGGGGATATCAAAATGTTTTTATCGTATGAAGCGTATAGGACATATGAAATTAACTAAGCCTAGACCCCACCTTTTAGATTACTAACCTAAACTGAATGTAAACACCTTAATCGCAGCTATTAGATATTCACTAGATCTCTAACTCCACCTTTAGATTCACTAACCTACCCTCACTCCACGTTTTAACCTTCTAACTAAAAGCACAAACCCCTCTTCATTGAAAGTGTCAGCGCGGCATAGGATAAGAAAGCAGAGGGATGCGTGTCACAGGGAGAAGTGAGATAACGCACGTAAACCTTGCTCTTTCTCCTCCCTAAAATTGAACAGGTATTATGGTAGTAGTTTGCCCTACTCCAACCCATCTCCACCCGCAAAATAAGTTTGGGGAACCTTGTGGGGACTGCGGGATATTTGGCTGGGTACAAAATGGTGACGTTGCAACCATCATATTTATGTAAGTTAGGTATGTGGCGTAAAACTCCTCTAGAATCCTAGGGAAATTGAGCAGGATTTCATTCAAGTCAAGTAAACGTGTGGACCTGACTAGACGATCCTCTACAAACAGAATGACTCGGCAGTATCGAGTCCACCCCACAGGACTCCTCCTCCACTCCATCCACTAGAAGTAAGGTGAATACAAAAATTAGGTTACCGGGGTGTCGAGGGGCCCCATTTGGTTAGGTTAGATTAATCGGGTGATTATCGCTAAGTTGATGGATTAATTATCGGGTCTAGGGGGCAGAGCCCCTCGCTAGGAGGTAGGTTTAATTTGTTTAGGTTAGGTTAATTAGGCAGGGGGGCCCTCGTAATCTCTGATCTTAAAGGTTAGGTAATTTTTTCCCATATTCTAAGGAAAATTTCCTAGATATAGGTAATTTTGACGGGTCTTATACAAGCGTGGGGGAAGGAAGCCACTCAAGAGGCGGGGTGTCGTATGTGGGGGTGGGGGTGTTCCGGGGGTGGGCTACTAGCGGGGCATTATTTAGTGCCCCCACCTCAACCCGCCTTACCACGGGTCCCCAGCTTGTTGCGGCAAGGGGGAGAGATGGGGCAAAACGCTAGAATCTTACACAATAAAGCATCATATTTCCATAATTATAATTGCGGAAGGGTGTGCGGACAGATACACACAAGTAAACTCATGTAGATCAAAAGGCGAAAGAGAAAAGGAGCAATACCCAAGGAGGAATTTCAGCAAAAAAACGGCATTATTTTATAAGATAGGAGAAATTCGGAAGGGGGGAGTGAGATTTGGTGAGAAGGACAAGGAGAGAGTTACGACCAAAAAAAATTTTTGTTTCCCCCACCGCCCGAAAAAAGTTTCAACCCACGGACGATCCGAAAGACCCTCTCATCCCCGCGTGTGTGGTGGTGAAAACCGGGTCTGCCCCCCGCGGGTGTGGAGGCCGTCGGTGATGACGCAAGGGGCCCGGGGTCTCGAACTTTAAATTTGGGTTCCCTTTGCCCCGCCATCAGTCTTGGCTTTCCTGTGGAGTTATTCCTTTAAGTTGGGTAGTGGCTAAATTCCCCTAGTCTAGGGAAAATTGAAGGATTTTTTCAAAGTAAAAAAAGTGTGGACTCTGACGATCCCCCAAAAAACAAATGCCCGGGTATCGGTCCCCCCCACCCTCCTCCACCCCCCCACTAAAGTAAGGTAAAAAAAATTGGTTCCGGGGGTTGTCGAGGGGCCCCATTTGGTTGGGTTTAGATTATCGGTGATTATCGCAAGTTAGGATAATTTCGGGGTCGAGGGGGGCAGACCCCCTCGCTAGGGGGTTGGGTTAATTTTTTTGGGTTGGGTTTAAATTACGAGGGGGCCTCGTAATCTCGAGTTTAAAAGGTTAGGTAAATTTCCCCAATCTAAGGAAAAAATTTCCCTAATATAGGTTTTTTGACTTTTATACAACCCCAAAAATATTTTTTTCGACGCATTTTTAGTCCCCACCCTCAAACCCCGCACCCCCACATCCCCAAGCTTGTTTGCGCGGGGGGAGAGTAGGGGCAAACGCTAGAAATGACCAAATAAAATCATATTTCCAAATTATGGCGGAAGGGGGGAAGGATACACACAAGTTAAACCTGTAAAAGGATAAATAAATATCAGTCGAAAGTACAAGAGGTCAGGATTTTTCAGTCGTAAAAAACAACAGAGTATTTTTTAATATAGGAGTGAGAGGAAATCGGTGACTGTGTTCTTTAATCTTATTGCCCCCATGTACCATTCCTCTTTTTGGTTTTTCCCTTTTTTTTTTTACGTAGTTCTCTTGTTTTTATCCTAACCTAATTCTGGGTGGGGGTGTGGTGTGGGGAATGGGTGAGGGTGGGTGTGGTGTGATGGGGAATGGTTGAGTGAATGGGTCCGGGGTGATGGGGAATGGTAGTGAAAGGTGGGGGGATGGGTGAGTGAATTGGGGGTGGTGTGATGGGTAAAGGGTGATTTTAAAGGGGGTGGGGTGATGGTAATGGGGAGTGAGGGGTGGGGGAAGATGGGTAAAGCGTGTGGGGGGAAAGGGGGAGTGAAAGGGTGGGGGGAAATGGGTAAACGCGTGATGGAGGAATTCCTTCCCTTCTTTGATTCCTTTTTTCTTTCGAATTCCTCGCAGTTCCCCTTTTTGACCTTCATCCCTCCAAATTTTTTCCTTTCTCCCTTTTTCCCCTTTTCCCTTTTTATTCCCTTCCTTCCCCTCTCCCACCTTCCATTATCACCCCATCATCCCAAAAAGAGATGAATTCCCCCTTTTTGCACGGCGACTGTCACGTTACCCCCTGCCGCTAGGATCGCTGCCGTCCCTAATTCAAAATGGCGCGGCCGGAGTGAACCCTCTCGGTAAAAGCCCTCTGTCATCACTCCCTCCCTGGCTTTTGCTCCTTTCTCTTTCTTTACTACGTGGTTTACCTGTTGTGTTTCCTTCCGTCACCCTTCTACCATTACTTTTGGAGATATAACATGTTATTTATAGGGAGGAGAGAGACAAGTGCTTACATCGTTCCCGCGTAAAACTTTTCTACGGGATGTTATTTACACGTATATATGAATTAATCCTTTAAAATTGCTTTATTTTCAGTTCGTAAGGTTCTCACATTATTTATTGCTCATATCTTACTGATTTCAAGCGTTATTTCATGATCTAAGAGACATTTTAGGTAATGTAAATGCTACGTTTAACGGGAAGTTATGTCAGCAGGAACTGCTAGACCCATAGCACTATGGCGGAAATTTGCTCCATAGCATAGAGATCTTATGGGCAACTTTATGTTATGTCGAACCTTATGGGAATCCCATAGCCTTATTATAAATACCGGCCAGAAGAACAGAGACTGTATAGAACATATCTTAACTGTAAGACTATTATGTAATTACTAGCCGCAAAGCCGCCCTCCGGGCGGACTTTTTGGCTAGCTCCTGCGGAGGGCTATTGGTGGGCCTTCGGCCCACCACCTGTGTTTGGTGGGCCTTCGGCCCACCAAAACTTTGTCCATCACCCCATCCCTTTGTCCATCACCCCATCACCCCCCACCCATTCACTCACCCATCACCCCACACCCATTACCCATCACCCCACCCATTCACTCACCCATTACCCATCACCCTACATCAAGGTTTCCTCAATTCTCGCAACCCACTTTTTTTTTCACAATTCTCGCAAACAGGCTGCTAAAAAAAAAGAAAAAAAAAAGTGATCGGATCATCTCTCATAAGTGGGCTTAAAACCTTCCCTGGTCCGACCCGGTTCAAAAATGTGCCACATGAGGGGATTCCGCCACAGGGGGCGGCACCTATCGCGGGACAGACAGACACACACACACACACACTTTCGCTTATATTATTATAGATGCTGTATTCAAAAGGGAAAAATTGTATGTTATATTTATAGATTTTAGTAAAGCTTACGATAGAGTCCCCCGGATGAAGTTGATCGAGCGTCTCAGGGAGTTGGGGTGTGGTAGAGTAATGCTGCAGGCGATCAAAGCAATGTACAAGTGCACCAAGAACATTCTTAAGTCAGAAATTGTAGACGCGTAAATTGGAGTTCACCAGGGGGCTCCTTCGAGCTGCTTATTGTTTCTCCTATACATTGATCAGATGGGACAGATGTTAAAAAGAGCGGTGGTAACGGATTGATTTTTAGGTAGTTTGCACACGTTACTGTTGATGGACGATGCTGTGATACTTGCTACAAGTCGTGAGATGTGTGTGAAGAAGCTTGAGGTTTTATGTCACTTTTGCAGGGAGAGTGGTATGGTCATTAATGAAAATAAGACAAAGTTTTTTGTTATTAATGGAGAGGACTATGATACAGTTTTTCGAGTGAAGGAGTGAGCGTGAGCTATGCCTCTAAGTACTTGTACCTCGGGGCATGATTCACTGATTCTGCCAAGATGGACGATATCTTGAGACTGCATGAAGCTGCAAGTGAAGCAGTAATGAACAAGTTCTCCATTTTATGTGCAAGCAACACTCAGATGCCATTTGTTTATAAGAGAGCTGTTTTCGAAGCAGCAGTGGTGAGTTCATTATTGTTAGCTCGGAGTCGGGGTTTAATAAAGAAAACAAAAGGGAAGGGAAAAACAAAATAAAAAAATTATTTGAAATGCCTGTTTGGGTAGGGAAAAATACTAGCATGAATCTATTTGATAAAACCCGGGTTTTCCCCCCAGTGCAAAAACTCGTTGAAAAAAAAAAGTTTTAAGTATACCCAAAAAGGAAACATCCATACATAACAGGGAAACCAAACCTTATAAATTCGTATTATCTTGCAGGTAGCGAATACCCCTTTTTTTCCCGGTTTATAAAAAGGGATCATTTTTTGGGGAAAAATAATATGGCCCCCAAAAATAGTTTTGTGAGATAGGGACGGGAAAGGCACCCGGCATTTTTTCCAAGCTAAACCCCCATATATCACAGCCCCTAAAACCATCCATGTAGTGCACCATGTGATCAAACCCCAATAGTTTCACCCAAGGGACTACAAAGGTGAATCTTTTTACCAACCCAGACTTATGTCTCAAAATTTTAGGTAGAAGTGGGGAAAGGGGTGGGAGCCACACCTGTTGCCCCAACGCGTGGGGAAAGTTTTGAGGGGGAACAGGGCAAACAGAACAACTTCCCTTGATAGATTGCCCCCCTGTCTGTTTCCATGCCCCCAAAGGTTGTAAACATGTTTATCGTTTAAAATATTCCCAAACCCTGTTTAATGAGGACACATATGAAAGTAAATTGTGTGATTATTTTTACTGAAGTGCTTAGTATTTTTGTTTAAATTTATATGTATTCCCTTTACTTGAAAATGAATTTTTTTTTTGGTTTGAAGAAATGATGGACTGCATTGTTTTTGTATAGTAGGGCCCATTTGGGGGCGATTCGTTTCCCCTTAGGTGAAGGAAGTATTTTGAGGGTCTTTCCTAACATTTTTTGCCGCGAACCCGAAAATCGTTTTGGGCCTCTTTAAAGCGGTAATTTTTTCGCGAAATTTGAAATTTTGGAAATTTTGGGCAAAAAAATTTTGGCAATTAAAAATTTGCGAAAGAACCAACTTTGTAGAGACCTCTTTTTGGGAAACTCAAATTAAAAGCTTATTAAGGTGCATAAATTTTTTTTAGTACCCGGGGTTTGGTATCTGTTCGCTTTTAACTAAAACTATAATGGAAATTAGAGATAAGGGGAAAAAAAAAAGGGAAAAAAAAAATAAAAAAGAAAAATTTTGGCCTTAATTTCAATAAAAAGTCTAAAAATTTTTTGGGCCCTGTACGTTCTCAAAAAAGGAAACAAAACCGTCTGTTTAAATAGAAAATGGTAATTTTTTCTCTGACTGCCCCCTCATGGCCCGTTTTTTAAAGGGAAAATACGGTAATAAAATTTCGAAAATTTTAAATGAAAAAATTTCTTTGGCTAAAATTTTAGAAATTAGCTATAAACCCGTAAAAAAAAATAAATTCATTTATTAATCGAAACTTTTTCCCTTCCCAGGCCCTCGCAATGAAATCGTGTGTTGGGGGGGTGAAAACTAAGGGAAAGATGTGGGCCTTCAACCTCGGACGCCCAAAAAGGATGTTTGAGTATGCTGGCCAAGGGGGTTCGAAAGGCAAATTCGAAAGGGGCCCCCACAGGAGGTCCCTAAAGGGGAAACGATTGGGGGGCCCACCCACATTGCTTTTGCTAAAATCCACCCCCAAAAATTCGGAGGCGTACGAGATAAGCAACAGGCCCTTGGGGGCGGAGGCCCCCCACCCCGGACCTTCAAGGAAAAGAAGAATTTTTTTTTTTTTTTTTTCAAAAAAAAAAATTTTTCCCGACATACATATCGACAACCAAGAAAGCGACGAGGATCAAGCTGGGAAAGACCCTTGGGTAAAATCTTGTCCACCAAAAGCAACCCAAAACTGCTATGACCCCTCTCATTTTTTCCCAAAACCCGACCATTCATTGGGGGTTTTCGCGTCTCTGCGCGTGGCGCGACAAAGCCGTGGGAATTTTTGGACCGGACGGAGCCAAGGGTTTGTTTTAAAACAAGAGGGGCGGACACTAAATGATATAAACCCCCCCCCATGCTCGACAAAAGGGGGAGGGAACCGGTTTTTTCCGGAACTGACGTCCTCGTTCCCCTCCCCCGAACCCCTTCCCCAAAATACCTCCCAAAACGTGCCCCCAAACTTGCAAGAAACTTTCAAAAGTTCACTCATCCACGATTAATTTTGGGGTCTCACGCGGATGTGTCACGTCCTTCCATGCTCTGACGGGGTTTCGACACACTTGCCCCTCTTCAGGAAAGGGGAAGTTGCAAAACTTGGGCCCGTGTTTCCAGGCGGGGGGGGGGCCCCGGCAACCCTCGACGCTTTGGGGGACAATCCCCAAGCCCTGGTCCGCTGACCAAGAGAGCCTGGGCGTGCTGGGGCCGATTGTGAGCAGAATTTTCGGAATCCTGCTCTTTTGCCCCAGGCGAGGTGGACGGCACCTTCAGAAGAAAAGGGGTTTGGGGCAGCCAAATGGCCCCCCGACAGTCACGCCACCACCCAGCACTTATGCAGCCCAAACTTTCAGGCCGTCGTCTGGGAGGGGGCTGGAAGAAGGGGTTTGGGTGCCCTCGCCCCCAAACCCAAATACGGGTACGGGCCAAAACCCGGCGGGCCCTTTCCCCTTCCCCCCCTGCCTCCCCCCCGCAAAGTAATCATGGATGGGATGGGAGTGCGGGTGCCAAAACAAAGCTCGCCAAACGCTGCCCCTGTCAAAAGCCTGCGAACCCCCTTTTCGGAGCTTTGCGATTGCTCCCCCGAGATGTGGGGACAAAAGACGAGGAAGAGGGGATGAGGAAATCGATGGCGTAGGGCGGGGCTAGATATTTTGATTTTTTCAAAAATTGTTTAAAAGCTCGCTATCGCAAGTAAAGGGGTTTTTTTGTGTTCTTTAAATTTTTATTTTTCCAAAAAAACGGGGGAGGGGACTCGGTTTTGTTGTTTGAAAATTTTTTGGGTTTGGGTTAAATACTCGGGTCAATTTTGGGCGGAAAAAAAAGGGTTTCGCTTCACCTTAGGTGAAGGAAATATTTTGAGGGTCTTATCCTAAACATTTTTCAGTTGAAAAAACCCTGTTTACCACTAATTGTACCCAAACCCCTTTCACAAAATTTGTTAATTTTAAAAGTGTCCTAAGAAAAAATTGTTTGGGTTTTTTACTTTTTTTACTAATTAAAATTTAGTTTTTTTAAATTTTTAAGAACTCAGGCTTTAAGGGGCCCAAAATTTTCCTTTTATATTTTTCCCAATTTTTTTTCCCCTTATCTCTAAATTTTCCCTTATAGATTTTTAACCAACAGATACAAAACCCCGGGGTACTCAAAAACATTTTATGCACTCTTTAAAAAGCTTCAAATTTTAGCCCAAAAAGAGGTCTTACACGTCTGGTTCTCCTTCTGCAATTTGTAAAAGGCCCAATTTTTTTTGCCCAAAATTGGGCCCCAAAAACAAAATTTCGGGGAAAAACCCTTTCCGCTAACAGTGACCCCAAAATACGATTTTTGGATTTAAACGGCAAAAAATGCTTTTTGGGTAAGGGCCCTCAAAAAAACTTTCCTTTACCCAAAGGGGAAGCGAAAACCTTTTTTTTCCCCCCTAATTTACCCAATAGTATAAAAATTTTGTGTTTTGTTTCTTTTGTAATTTTTTATTTGCATCAATTGGAAATTCATTTTCAAAAAAAATTAACAAAATAACCGGTGTGTTTTTGTGTGTGTGTGTGGTGTGTGTGGTGTGTGTGTGTGGGGTGTGTGTTGTGTGGTTGGTGTAAATTTTTTGTGTGCTTTTGGGTATGTGGGGGGTGTGTGTGTTTGTGTGTGTGTTTGGGGTTTTTTTTGGTGTTTTTGTGTGTTTTAATTATTATGTGTGTTGTGTGTGTGTGTGTGTGTTGGGTGTGGTGGGGGTGTGTGTGTGGTTTGGGGTGTGTGTGTGTGTTTTGGGGTTTTTTGTGTGTGTGTGTGTGGTGTTTGTGTGGGTTTTTTTGTGTGCGGGGTGTGTGTGTGTGTGGTGTGTGTGTGTGTGTGTGTGGTTGGGGTGTGGTGTGTGTGTGGTGTGTGTGTGTGTGTGTGTGTGGGTGTGTTGTGGGGGTTGGGGTGTGTGTGTGGGGTGTGTGTTTGTGTGTGTTTTGGGGGGGTGTGTGTGGTGTGTGGTGTGGGGTGTGTGTTTTTGTGTTTTTGGTTGGGGTGGGGTGTGGTGTGTGGTGTGTGTGTTTTGTGTGTGCATACAATACACACGCTTCAGAAAAAGGGCTAAGGTGTGGGGCCCCAAGGTGGCGTGTGTTCAGGGAGGGGGTTTTGCGCCCACCCCGTGGCCACGGGTCTGCGCGGACACTCCCCACCAAAAAGTAAGTTTGGGCGAAGTTACGGGGGGGGCTACAGAGCGGCCTTCCTTTCCCATTAAATTCCAGGGGGTCCAAACAAAACTTGGGTAGTACCAAAGAAGGTATGAAATTTTTTTTTTTTCTCACATTAGACGTTTTTATTATGAATCATGTGCCTTGAGGGCTGTTATTTTGGGTCTCCTCTTTATTTAATTTAAGTTTGCAGACATTTGCAGTTCTTTATCTTCACAGTGAATGTTTGGTAGCTCCTAGTTAAACATTATAAATTTTCAGCTTACTTAAAAAGCAATATTTCATGTCTCAAAGCTATAACTACGCACATACGGCAACCAGCGGGAGATCAAGAGCACTCACACTTTCGGCAGGAATATGGGGGCGAGGAAGGTGACGGCGGGGCCCAGCGGGAGGACAAAGTGGTGTCCAGAGCCTGGATCACCTGCAGGGGGTGTTCTTCATTACGTCCATCGGCCTCATCGCCTCTCTATTAGCCTTCGCCATAGAATCTGTACTTCACCCCCATAAAGAATGAACTTCAAACTATAAATTGACGCGGAATAGGAGCATGTGAAGCTGTTTACCCACCCAAAGGGCACCATCTAAACGCGGTTTCTTGGCCTGGAAAATGTTAGATTACCGTGATTTTCCTTAATTTATCTGAGAAGCAGTGGGTCAAAGTAAATTGTACACACATTGTAAAAAAAACTCGTAATGAAAATTTCAACAGAGGAGAATACATCGCTACGTTACTATATTTCCCAGAAAACCCAGACCAGAATAGTGACAGCATGGTTTAAAGATATTTCCATTTTCGTCGATTCTTCTAAACTTGACACTGAAGTCACTAGGTACAGTTGGATCTTTTTTTTTAAATTTTGTTTGATTCATTCTAAACTTGTAACCAAGCATTGTCCTGGTGGTTGTCAATTTTTTGTCTCCAGACTCCTTGTCAGCCACACTTGTTTACATAACGCAAGTTAACTTTTTTAGTTTAGTACAGTTGCGGTAACCATGCGTCTTGCCCTGCAGCATGCCATGACTCTTGTTTTGATCTGTTGTCATTAAACGTGTTCTATTGACAAGACTCACAACTGAATTTTACATAAAGAAAGTTATCCATTTATACGTGAATTTTTTCACGTAGTTTGGTGGTGGTCCAAATTTACGTGCTCCTCCCCTCTTCGACCTCTTTGTGACCTGCATCGCCTCGATTTTTCCCTTGGTCGCGGACCTGTTTTTTAATGCGAATTTGGATTTAGTTAGGAGGTTAAATCGTGGAGTTAGGTTAGATTAATAGGTAGGTTAGTGAGGAATAGGGAGGTATGTGTGCCATTTGCATATTTCTTTTCTTTGCCCCCTTTTCCT
>JACEEZ010016072.1:0-37517 GCA_016584305.1 Chionoecetes opilio
ATGGGGGGGGGGATGGGTGGGGGGGGGTTGGGGGGGGGGTTTTTTTAGGGGGGGGGGGGGGGATGTGGGGGGGGGGGGGGGGGGGGGGGGGGGGGGGTTTTTTTTTGGGGGGGGGGGGAGGGGGGGGGGGGGGAAATGGGGGGGGGTGGGGGGGGTTTGAGGGGGTTTTAATGGGTAATTTTTTTAAATTGGGGGGGGAGGGTTTTTTTTTTTTTTTTTTTTTTTTTTGGGGGGGGGGGGGGGGGGGGGATGGGGTAATTGGGTGGGGGGTGGGTGGGGGGGGGGTGAGGGGTTTGGGGTTTGGGGGGTGATGGGTAATGGGGGGGGGGTGGGGGATTTGGGTTTGGGGGGAAAAGGGTGGGGGAGGTGAGGGGAATGGGTGGCGGAGAGGGGAATGGGGGGGGGTGTGGGGGGGGGGAAAGGGGGGAGTGGGGGGAATTCCCCCTTTTTTGACCCTGCTTTTTTTCCTCGCGTTTCCCCCATCTTCCCTTACCCCTTATTCCCCTTTTCCTTTTCCCTCTCTCCCCCCTTTCCCATTACACCCCTCACCCAAAAGGAGAGGGATTCCCCTCTTTCTGCACGGGCGATGCAGAGCCCCCCGTCCGCAGGACGCGTGTTATAAAACAAAATGGCGCGCAATGTTAAACGCCCGAGTGACACCTCTCGGGTGAAGTCTCGGCCCAAATCAGCTTGCAGCTTTTTGGGGAGACTGTTCTCCAAGGGTGGGGCATCATGAAGGCCAAGAGAGAAGTTGACTCCGATGTTTTTAGAGATGGTCTTCAGAAGGGGAACATGACCTGCTCAAATTAATTGTCACCAGAAGGGGTCTGAAGAGGAGTCTGAAGAAGGGCGATTTATATCAATAAAAAAATTTGGAGGTAGGATTATTTTTTATTTCCCCTTAGGGGGCACTTTAAAGGGTTTTATTTAGTGAGTAGCACAATGAGGGGAAGGTTTTAAAAAGGAGTTAACATCTGTGGGGGGTGAGGGGTAGTATGAAAAAAAAAAATTTAAAAATTTTATTAAAATATATATATATATATATTATAATTTTAAAATTTTTATAAATATATATATATAATATATATTAAAATAAAATTTAAAATAAATATCATGAAGTTTTTGGGTGACAGAGACACCGGTAAACTGGGGGGTTTTTTATGCAAAGTTTCGCCAAGGAAATTGGCTCACAGGCTAAAAAAAAAGTTAAAATTTTAAAATATTTTAATGCTAAAAAAAACGAAAATTAAAAAATTTTAAATTTTAAGAGAAATAAAAATATTCCATTTTCTAAAATTTCAACTAATAAAAAAAAAATTAATTTTTATTAACGGACCTTGGGGTATGCTGTCTGAGTTGGTAGAGGATGAAGAACAATGGGTTTTGGGGGACATTTCAGCTTGTGTGGGGCGATCGAACCGAGAGTCGGGCAATCGAAACAGTGGTAATCATTTGAGTAATGTAGTTGTTGTGAAAATGACTTGGTTATTAAGATCAGGGGACAAGTGCTTGATGTGTATAGCTTCTATAATTAGTGTCACTAGGGTAGTGTGCCTTGGATAGGATACTGAAGTCATTCATAAAAAAAAGGGTGATCTAAATCAGTGAGTGTGAGCGGATTGCAGATTGCGAAGGTGAAGAAATGGGTCGACCAGTACGTGCAAAAAACACCTTTATGCTCAGAAAGCCTAAGGGTTTAGATTTCTTGTCGTCTGGGCCAAAGAATCTAGCGTTACAGCTAGAACATTTAAAATTCATAAATATGTTAGAAATAAGGGCTTTAGGTATAGAGTCTTTTTTTGAAATGAGTTCTTAGGGTAAGAGAATTAGTAAAAAAAAATTTTAAAATTTTGGTTAGGAAGATGTGACTTAAGTAGATCATTGAGTTTTTTCCGAATGGTGTAACTGAGATGGCCATAAAATGGGAGTTTAACATAGTGTGTGTCTAATATGGGTTCGGGTTTTTTGTTTGGGGCTTTGTTAAATTTTATTAAAAATTTTGAAATATTTGAAAATTAATTTCAGGTAAGCATTGTTTTGGAAAAAATGGTAAGGAATTTGTTTTATTTCAAAAGGAAAACCAATAGATAGAAAACCCTTTTTTAAATCTTTTGGTTAATAGTAAGTAAAATTTAATAAATAATTGGTTTTAAAAAGGTTAGGATAATGAACATTATTGAGTCCCAAACCATGAAAGTATTTTTTTAGACTAAACCCACTTTTCACTTTTTAGGCTCAATAGCTTTCATTTATCCCTAACCTTTTAAAATCAATACTTATTAAAAATAAGTTAAGTAAAAAGAAGTACCCCAAATTAATTTTATTATTAGTAGAATTTTGGAAAAAAGGGGAAAATTTTATTTTCTTTAGAATTAATTTTTTGATGTTTGCTTTTTTTGCATTATAATTATAAATTTTAACTATTTTTGGGCCTGATGATGCCCAAATGCCTTTGGGGAAACGTTGCATAAACAACCCCAGTTACCGAGGTCTCTGTCACCCCCAAATCATGTAATTAAAGAAAAAAAAATAATAATAAATAATATATGTATATGATAAAATAAATAATAAAAATATAAATTAAAATATTATATATTATATTATATGATATATATAAATATATGATAAAATAAGTATAATAATAAAATTATTATTTTATAATATTTGAAAAATTAAGTATATATATATATATTGTATAATATATATAATTTTTTTAAATTAAAATTAAAAATTTTTTTTAAAAAAAAAAATTTTTTATAGAGGAAAATTTTAAAATAAAATATTTTTTTTAAATAATTTTTAATTTTTTAATTTTTAAAATATTAAATTAATATTTTAATTTTTATTTAAAAAAATTTTTTAAAAATTTAAAAAAAATTTTTAAATTTTTATATAAATTATATAATTAAAAAATAATTAAAATTTTATTTTTAAAAAAATTCAAATTTTATTTTAAAAATGAATTATATTTTTTTATTTTATTTTAAAAAAATTTTTTATTTTTAAAATAAAAAATTTTTATAATAATATTAAAAAATATATTAATATAATTTTATATAATATTTAAAACATCAATAATATTAAATATAATATATAATAATATATTAATAAAAATCAATAATATTTTAAAATTATATATTATATAATATTAAAATTTTATTTAAAATAATATTATATATATATTAAAAAATTATTTTATAAAAATATGATATATGTTATTATATATATATATTATACATCAATAATATAATAAAATTATATATATATATTAATATTATGTAAATTTAATATATATGTAATATTAAAAATATATATATAATTATTTTAATATATATACATCAATAAATAATATAAAATATATAATATATAATATTATAAATTATTATAATATATATTATATATATAGTATAATAATATATTGATAAATAACTAAAATTTTTTGCCACAAGTGATTTAGAAATAATATATAAATTTGCTACCCCAAAGGCTTTACGTCTATTCTTTCAAATAGCAGAGAAAAATCACAAATTTGTTGCAGATTTTCGGCTTGCGTTGATAACGTAGAGATTGGGGTTTTCCAAATGGATTTTTGTTTTCGGGCCCACCCTGATAAAACGTAAAGACATGTTTTTATATTCCTTTTTCCCCCCACCCAGGGGGGGGCGGTCCGCCTCACCTTAGTTTCCCTTTACGGCCCCCTTCCGCAAACACCCTCCCCCCCGGGGGGGGTTCCTTTCACCGGGGGCCTTTTTGCACGCCACCCGGCCGCCACGCAGTAAAAGCCCCCCTCATGGCTAAAATTTTACACGCCCAACAAAAAAAAGCCACCGGAAAAGTGGAAATGTTGTGTGTGTTTGGTGGGGTGTGTTGTGGGGGTGTGTGGTTGTGTGTGTGTTTTTTGGTGTTTGAGGGTTGTGTGTGTGGGGTTTGTTTTGGTGTGTGTGTGTGTTTTTGTTGTTGGTGTGGTGGGGTGTTTTGGTGTGGGGTTGTGGTGTGTGTGGTTGTTTTTGTGTGTGGGTTTTGGTGGTGGTGTGTGTGTGTGGTTTTGTTTTTTTGGGTTTTTGTTTTGTTTGTTTGTTTGGTTTTGGGGTTTTGGTTTGTTTTTTTGTGTGTGGGTGTTTGGGGGGTGGTGTGTTGTTGTGTGTGTGGTTTTGTTTTTGTTTTTTTTTTTGGTTTTGTTTGTGTGTTGTTTTGTGTGTGTTTGTGTGTGTGTTGTTAGTGTGTGTGTTGTTTGTTGGGTGGGGTGTTTTGGGTGGGGGGTGTGGGTGTGTGTGTGTGTGTGTGTTGGGGGGTGGTGTGGGTGTGTGTTGATGGGTGTGTTGGGGGGGTTTGTGTGTGTGTGTGTGTGTGTGTGTGTGTGTTGTGTGTGTGTGGTGTGTGGTGTGGTATGATGTGCGTGTTGTGTTTGTGATGGTGTGTGTGTGGTGTGTGTATTTGTGTGTGTGTTTGGGGTGTGTGTGGTGTGTGTGTGTATCATATTACAGTTTTGCTAAAAAGTGATTTTTTCTTGTGTATTGTCGTCAGTCAAAGTTAGTAAGCAGTAAAAATTCATTTTTAAAACCTTTAAATCAGAATCAGGTAATTAGGAAAATCAGTCAGTAGGATCAATAGCCGGGCAAAATCGGGTCAGTAAGGGACAATTCAGAAAAACCGTAATGGGCCCAAAAACCCGGCAGTATCCACCTCATCCATTTTCGTCCACACAGGCACGTTATTCACCCCCCGGGGAGCAACATCCCACTCAAGGACCACGCGGATCCCGGCACCTTTCCCCTTTCCGGGTGAGCGGAGGGCATATTTCCCGTTTATGAGAGAGTATGTGGGGGGTTTTACTTTTGAACACGTGGGTTTAGGTACTTTAGGTTACGGATAGGGTGGTTGGGTTTTTCCTCGGTGTAACAAAAACTTTGGTGGGAATCACAATGGGGGTTTTCGGAACCTAGGGTTTTTTTTCGGAGTAACCCAAGCTTTCACTATAAACCACATAATCGATGAGAGGGGGAATATGCGAGCAAGTGACAGGGGGATGTAAGCGGGTGATGGGAAGGAGGAAAAGAGTGAAAAATAGATTTTTTAAGTTTAGTCAAACAGAAAAAGTGCTAGAAAACCAACCTACATACCTGTCCCCCCAAAAGGGGTAACCACACCTATGTAATTTTTTCACCTTTTACTGTTTCCCTTTTCTTCTCATTTCTATTTTCAAGTAAAAAAGAATTCTAAAATTTTAGATAGGTAGGAAGTAGATCGTTATAACACTAGCGTTTACCTATTTTCCGCCAACCCCTTTTATCTTTTCCTTTTCCCTTTAATTATTTCACCTTTCACTTTCCCCCTTCTTTACTGACGTTAAACCTTTTTTCCCATCACCCCCTTCCCTCTCTTCTCTCCAAAAAATAAAAACTAAATCGCCAGGGGAAGTTTCTTTTTTATTACAGACGCTTGGGGGCGTCAACTAATTTCTAAATCCAAAGATTTCAGGAAAGTAGAAAAGGGGGCCCCTCTGGAGGCTGTGTTTATTTTGTGTCTTTATCTGGTCAACATGGCTAAAAGAACAAAAAACCAAAAAAACACCCAGGGTGGGGGGGGACCTGGAAAGGTACAATAAGACGCCAGAGGTTTTTGTCCTCCCCCCAAAAAGGGATGATGAGTTTGTCTGTCGTCACGTGAAAAAAAAAACGGTAGTGAAATTTAAAAAACAGTTTATACTTGCAGATACAAAGCTAAAACCATTTTTGAAAAGGGTAGTTTAACAGTCATATATAAAAAACTGGTTCCTCAGGGGTTTTAAAACCCCAAAACCCCAGTGATTCTTAATAATGGCGCCTGGCGACTTTAGTGCAGGTGGCGACTAAGGTTTCTCTTAGGTAACTACACAAAAATGGCGACAGTGTTTACCTATTTACCTTTTCCCCCCTTATCCTCTCACCTTAATTAAAAAGGGTAAAAAAACGGTCCCCTATTTACCTATGTCCCTTTCTCTCTCTCTGGTGACCCTACACAGTAAGGGGGGACATAGGTTTACGTAAAAAGCAGGTGCCCAGTCCGTACGGCCATCGTGGAGGCCCAAAACCCCCTGTAAAGGTGGGCTCTCCGACGCCTACTCGTCGAGCACCCATTTCGTGATGTGCGGGGTTTTATTGGGGTGTATTAGATTTTATTTTAAACTTTTTTATGTGAGGTTATTTTATATTATATATATTATATTATATATATAATAATATATATATAATATAATTATAATTATATATATAATATATATATATATATATATATTGATGTTTCAGGGTGAAAAGGGGACCTCGTCATAGGGGGTTTTTTATGCGCAACGTTTCCCCAAAGGCATTTGGGGCATCATCAGGCTAAAAAAAAGGTAAAAATTTAATATATTCCCCAAATGCTAAAAAGCGAACACAAAAAAATTTTCTAAAAAAACAAAAAAATTTTTAAAATCAAAAATTACTAAACAAATAAAAAAAAATATAATTGTATTTAAGGGCCCCTTGGTGTGTAGCGTCTGAGTTGGAAAGGGGGGGGGGGGGGGGGGGGGGGGTTTGAATGAACACTTTTTCGTGGGGGAATTTCATTTGTGGGGGGGGGGCGATCAAAGGAGAGCGGGCAATCGAAACGTGGGTCTTTTGAGTAATGTATTGGTGTGAAAGATTGGGTATTAAGATCAGGGAAAAAATGCTTGATGTGATAGTTTAATAATTTTAGTGTCATAGGGTAGTTGCTTGGATGGGGATACTAAAGTCATTCAAAAAAAAAAGGGTGATCTAAATCATGTGAGTGGAGGGATTGCAGATTGGGGAAGGGAAGAAATGGGTCACCAGTACGTGCAGAAACACCTTTATGTCAAAAAGAAGGGTTAGTTTCCCTTGCCCGTCTCGCCGACGTTCTAGCTTTACAGCTAGAACTTTTTCAATTCGTAAACTATTTTGAAAAAAAGGGTTTTTGGGGTTAGAGTCTTTATTTTTGAAATGAGTTTTAAGGTAATGAATTGGTAAAAAAAATTAAAAAATTTTGAGTTAGGAAGATGTGAAAAAAGTTACTTTGATTTTTTTTCCAAAATGGTGTAACGGGAATGGCCGTAAAGGGATTTTTTTAAACATGGGGGTTGTTTAAAAATATGGGGTTTGGGGTTCGTTGATCGGGTTAAAACTTTTTATCTAAGAACTTTGAGATGATTTTTTTAAATTTAAATTTTGGGGGGGTTTAAAGCCTTGTTTTGGAAAAAATTTAGTAAGGGAATTTGATTCATTATAAAGGAAAACCCAATTTAATGGAAACTATAGCATCTGGTAGTGGGGTTTTTAAAAATAGTATTGATTTTAAAAAGGTTAGGAAATGAAGCATATTGATTTTCCAACCAGTGAAATGGGTTTTCTATAGACTAGGGGGGTAAGGGTAATTTTTTTTACGAGTAACTGGGATTCTAAAAATGGTAGTGTGATTTTTTTTTCAATTTCATATTGAATTAAATTTTTTTGGGGTGGCTGCGAATTAAGGTACTTCAAAAAAAGGGAATGTGCTGGGGATTTTAAAAAGAAAAAAAAGTGTCGTCTACTATCGTTTATAATAAAAAGGTTTTTTTAAAATGTTAGGACAGTTAGACAGCCACACCCCTCATGGTGACAAAAAAAAAGCATGCAAAATGAAGGACCAGGAACGTTTCCCAGGGAAAACACCATCAGTTGGACATAGTTTTTTGTTAAAAAAAAATGGAGATTTTCTTTTTAGCTAAATTAATAAATCAGAGAATTGTTTTTTTTGGAAATTAAGAAAAATGGTAGTTTTTATGAAATAAATTATCAGTGATTATTTCAATAGTTATCTAATGGAATTTTTGTAAATAGTGTTTTGGAGTCAAAACTACCATTACCGCGTTTTTTTAGTTAATTGTTTTTAATCTGTGCAAATTAAAAGGAGTTCTAATTGTGTTTTTCTTTATAGTTAATGGGTAAAATTATCGGACGAAGTTTTAGCTAGGTTATAGTTAAAGGTCCCTATAGTACTAAGAAAGGACGTAAGGGGTTACCTATTTTTTGTTTTTTGGTAATCCATAAAGGGACACCGGGGAGAAGAGCCACTAGGAAAAATAAGGAAAACATCTTTATAATGATTTTTGATTTAAGAATGTTCTAAGGTGACGGAAAGTTATCCCCTTTTTAGTGATAAAAAGAAAAATGTGTTGTCGCGGGGGGATTTTTAAATTTTTTTTTTATAAATATGGGGGGATTCATTTTTTGTAATGTACTCTTTTATCAAAATTTTACGTCCCGCGTCCTTTATCGGGTCTAGGATCAGGATAGTATCATAAATTTAGGGTATTAAGGGCTCAAATTAAATTTGTGGGATTTTTGGGGAAGAATGTTTAAATTCTTTAAATTTTCCGTATGATGAAGGGGAATGGGGAGTGCCTTGAATTAAGTTATCCCACTCCGTAATAAGTGTTTTTTAGCTTTATTTTTAAGTGTTTTAAACCCTTCTAAAAATGAAAAGTAGTGATTGACATATTTAATATTAAATTTTGGAAAGGGCAAAAGGTAACCCGAGGAGAGAAATTTTTTCAGCAGGATTTAACGAAGGGTTAAAAGATTAATTACGATTTTTCCCTATTAAAAGGGTTCCAGAGGAATCCCTAGAGAGCACATTTTTTTTTCCATAAAATTTTGGGCTGTTTTCAAATTTAGATCATTACTACGTACAAAATCTAAAAAAAAAAGAATTAAAATAAAGCCAGACAAGGTGTTTTTCGATCAGTTAGTTTGTTTAAATCCTTTGTGATTTTTAAGTACCTTTTTTTCTCTTTTAATTCTAATTTTAGAAATTTAAAATTGAAAGACTTATATAGATGTATTGTTTAGCATTTTTTTAATAATTTAAATTGGAGGAAGTTAGGGATTATTCCAAAAGTTTTACGGTTTGCAAAAATTCTTATCTATCTAGTTTTTTTTTCTTTGAAATCAGTCTTCTCTAGTTTACGGTATTGGGGATAGAGAAGCATTCCCAAAAACCTACGTTTTAGGATATCAGAAAAGGGGAAAAATTTTTTAGGGAATCTAATTTTGAGGTAAATAAAAATCCCCAGGATATCACTGCAAAACCTGGGATGGAAAGAGTGTAGTTAGGGGGACGATCTGTGTATACCTCCCCTACCTGGGCTGCGGGGAAAAAATTTTAGGGATTTTCCTATTTGGTAGTACATGTGACGATCTGGTAGCTATACCGCCCCCCCTGGGGGTGCGGGAATATTCTTTAAATTTATTTTCTTTTTGGGACATCGATGTTTCAGGGGGAAAAGGGGCACTCGTCTCTTGGGGGTTTTATATGCGCAACGTTCGCCAAGGCACTTTGGGTCATCAGGGGTAAAAAAAAAAAGTTAAAAAATTTTTTAAATATTGCAATGCCCAAAAAGCGAACTTTTAAAAAAATTTTCTAAGAAAAAAAATAAAAAATTTTTTAATCTAAAATTATAAAATAATAAAAAAAATTTAATTTGTACTTAAAGGGGCCTTGGTGTGTACGTCTGAGTTGGGAGAGGGGCTGAAGAACACGTTTGGGGTGACATTTTAGCTTGTGTGGGGCGGGGCGATCGAACGAGAGGGCGGGCAACGAAAAAAAGTGGTAGATTGAGTATATGTAGTTGGTTGAAATGACTTGGTTATTAAGTCAGGGGGCAAATGCTTGTGTTATAGCTTTAATAATTTATGTCATAGGGGAGGTGCCTTTGGGTAGGATACTAAAGCATTCATAGAAAAAAAGGGTGATCTAATCATGGAGTGTGAGCGGATTGCAGATTGCGAAGGTGAAAAAGGGTCGACCCGTATGGCAGAAACAACTTTATGTCAGAAAGCCCAAGGTTAGATTCCTTTTCGTCCGCCGCCCCATCTAGCGTTACGCTAGAAAAAATTCAATTCAAATTTGTTAGAAAAAGGGCTTAGGTATAGATCTTTATATTTGAAAGAGTTTTTAAGGTAAAGAATTTGGGAAAAATAAATTAAAAATTTTGAGTTGGGGAAATGTGATTAAGTATATCATTGAGTTTTTCCGAAAAGGGTAACTGAGATGGGCCCTAAAATGGGGGTTTAACATAGTGTGGGTTTTTAAAAATGGGTTCGGGTTCGTTTTCGATCTGGGGGAACTTTTTTTTCTAAAAACTTTGAGATGAGTTTTAATTAATTTGAGGGGGTACCCTTGTTTTGGAAAAAAAAATTAGTAAGGAATTTTATCTCATTTTCAAAGGAAAACCCAATTGATAGAAACATAGCTCTGTGTAGTAGGGCTTTAAAAGTATTTATTTTAAAAAGGGTTTGGGGAAAAAGAAGCAAATTTAGGCCTAAGCCAGTGAAAGTAGGTTTTTTAAGACTGAGGGGGTAAGGGAATTATTTTTACGAGTAACTAGGAATCTAAAAAAGGTAGTGATGATTTTTTTTAAATTCAAGTGAACTTAATGTTTGGGGGCTGAGAATTAAGGACTTTGAAATAAGGGGAAGTGCTCGGTATTTTTAAAAATAAAAAGGGCGTCTACATTCGTTTATAATAAAAGGTTTAAAAAAGTTAGGACGTTGACAGCCCATGTCCTCAGGTGAATAAAAAAGCATTAGCAAATGAAGGGGGGCCCAGGCACGTCCCCCTGGAAACCCATCAGTTTGGACATAAGTTTTTTGTTAAAATAAATGGAGATCTTTTATAGCTAAATTAAAAATCAAGGGGTTGTTTTTTTTTGTAATTAAGTTCACATATGAAATTGAAAAACAATCATCATACCCTTTTAGATATCTAGTTACTCGTAAAAAATTCCCCTTACCCCCTCAGCTATAGAAAACCCACTTTCACTGGCTTTGGAAATCAATATGCTTCATTTACCCTAACCTTTTTAAAAACAATCATTAAGACCCTACTACACAGAGCTATAGTTTTTCATTAATTGGTTTTCCTTTTATAATGAGATCAAATTCCTTTCTAATTTTTTTTTCCAAAACAAGGCTACCCCCTCAATTAATTGAAACAATCATCTAAAAGTTTTTAGATAAAAAAATTAACCCAGAGTCGAAAGAACCCAACCCCTATTGAAACCCCTATGTTAAAAATCCCCTTTTTTCGGCCCTCTCAGTTACACCATTCGGAAAAAACTCAATGATATACTTAAGTCACTCTTCTAACTCAAATTTTAATTTATTTTTTCCAATTCATTTACCTTAAAACTCATTCAAAAAAAAAGCTCTATACCTAAAACCCCCATTTTTAACTAGTTTAGAAATTTAAATGTTTTAGCTGTAAAGTAGATCGTCGGGGGAACGACAAGGAATCTAACCCCTTTGGGTTTCTGGCAAAAGGGTTTCGCAGACTGGTCGACCATTTTTTCACCTTCGCAATCTGCAATCCCCTCACACCACATGATTTAGATCACCCTTTTTTTTAGAAGGACTTTATATCCTATCCAAGGCCACTACCCTAGTGACACTAAATATTAGAAACTATACAATCAAGCATTTGTCCCCCGACTTTAAAAACCAAACATTTCACACCCAAAACAAACTCAAATGACATCACTGTTTTGATTGCCCCACTCTCGGTTCGATGCCCACACAAGCGAAAAAGTCACCCAGAAATAGTGTTTATTCGTCCTCTACCAACTCAGACAGCATACACACCAAGGCCGTTAAGTACAAAATTTTATTTTATTAGTTGTAATTTTTAGATAATATAGGAATATTTATGTTTCTTTGAATTAATTTTTTTGTTTTCGCTTTTTTGCATTTAAAAATTAAATTTTTAACTATTTTTAGCCCATGATCCAAGTGCCTTTGGGAAACTTGCGCATAAACAACCCAATATGACGAGTGTCTTTTTCACCCCGAAAATCAAGATGTACAATAAGAAAATCAATTAAATTATATAATATATATATTTGTCTTAAAATTTTTACACACAAATAGTTTTTAAAGCTAATTTACCAACTGAACAAGGAGACGGGGCCCCAAATAAGCCTTTCCCGTATACAGCATCCATATGCACGCACCGCACACGCACACACGTACTAACACACACACGAATCTTTGCAGCTGTGCGGCGAAGACCATCTATGAGTACCCCAAGATTGACTGAAGAAGAGGGAAAAGATCGGCAACTGGGGCGGCAACCCGTTCAAGGCGGCCCACCTGTGTTTCCCTGCACTCCTGCAGCGACTCCTCTCATGAAAACCAGCTTCCAGGGGGGCTTTTTTATACTTGATGCTTTTTTTTTTTTCTTTCTGTTAAAGTCAGATTTTCCCGTGATGTTTTTTGTGCAAAACAGTCGAGATTGCTTCCCATCTGCTTTCCCCCCCCCCACCCCTCAGCCCTCAATCTTTCCCCAAAAAACCCAACTTTTTTTCTTTCTGTTTAAAGTTAGATTTTTCCCCTGAGTCTTTTGAGGTTAGAGGCCCCAATGAACGTCGACTATCTTTCCATTGCCTCAACCCTTCAATGCCCAAGCTGCCAGATCCTCTTTAAACAGCCTCCATGTTTCCTTGGCCTTTGGGGCTCAAGTTTTTATCTTATTAATTCATAGAATTTCTTCATTTGTAGGAAAGTGTTAGTTTTTTAAAATTTTTTTTTTTAAAATAACACAAAACACGTTTAAAAAGACCCCCAAAGTACAAACCAAAAAAACAAAAAACCCGCGTAAAGATAGCCCCCCCCCCCCCCCACAAAAAGTGCCTGTGGTGCGACCCGTGGACCGCTGCGCAACGGCGGGGCTGGGCAGACACCGGGCCGGGGGGCTCCTCACGCTGCGAGCCCCCACGTGCAGCTGGCCCACCCTGCCCTCCCCCATGGTATATTATGATTAAGTATTTATGGAAAACTTTTTTTACCTGGCCCATCTAGAAAAAATAGAAACAAAAAAATAATTGTCGAAGTAGAAAATCAAGTATAAAAAAAATAAAGTAAAAAAATAAGTATAAGAAAAAAAATATTAGGAAAAAAAGGTAAAAGTCGGGGGGGGTAATTTGGGGTTGGGGAAAAAGAGAAAAGGGGAAAGGGAAGAAAGGGGGGGAAAAATTTCTTTGGGGTGGGGATAAAAATGATATGTAAAAAAAAACAGCAAACGATGAAAAAAGTAAATAAGACAATATAATGAAAGTAAATGAATAACAAAAAAATTAAAAAAAATAAAAAATTATGAAATATCTTATCAGATATGAAAACTTTTTCCCAGACCTCGTGTAGAAGAGATTTAAAAGAAAAAGAAACGCATATATAAAAAATGGATAATACAGGCGAGTCTTGATTTAACGGATATTGGATATAACGGACTCCATCTGCTACCGGACAAGCGGACCAAACTATTCAATAAGTCCGCTGCTCGATTATGTGTCTGCTAGGCCACCCCCTGGGACTCAGAATAGAAGCCTTCTGAGTCCTGTACATAGTCCTGTATACCTGTCCTCTACATACAGTTTACGCTAAGTAAAACAAAAACTACAATGATTTGGGTGTGGATATCAAGCCCCGTGTCTGTGTCGGGGTTGTTGGCATGCCAGGCTGACGTCTTTGTGTTGAAATCACCTCCTAGGATGAGGAGGGTTGTGGTTGGGATGTTTTGGAGTTGTGGGTGTAGTTGTTGCAGGGCCGTTTCTTACTATATGCGAAACTATGCGGTTGCACAGGGCCCCCGAAGCCACAAATGGGCCCACTAGCTACCATTATTTGCTTCTTCTTTTTTTATTTTTTTATCTAATCTCTTTTCCTCTTAAAGTGCACCAGATTGATGCATATAAATATTAAAGGCGTGCCCCCGGACCACCTTAAAGGGCTTGGAATCCCCCGCCATAGTTTTACAAAATAGGGCCCCCAAAAGGCTACAAACGACACTGGGTTATTGGGTGCTGTGGGTGAGGTTTGAAGGAGAATGACCTATGAATCAATGAATGCAAGAAAACCCATTCGAACTTTCTCCTCACGTGACAACAAGAAACAACGGTTTTAAAACTGAATGGTCAGCGTTTCATCAAAGATCTCCGTAAAATTAATTCAATTTCAGAGTTTGTTAATCGGTGGAACAAATTACCAGCTAATGTTGTCGAAGCCGAACAATAACTTCATTTAAAAACAGACTGGAGCGTACTGTAAAGAAAATGGGTTTTGATATTCCCCCCGCGAGTTTTTTTTATAACGTCCCCCGGATTGTTTAGTTTAGTGGATTGTATTTTAGCATACTTAAATTCCTCTCATTTTTCCCCTACGAAATCTATGTTCCTATCTTTTTTAAAGGGTATGGTCTATTTTTCCAACTTTTTTCTCTTACAGTGTTTGATAAAGTAGAGTAGTTCGCAGCTACCTCTTTATAGACCAATGCTTCTGGCATCTGTTTTTCCTAGTAGTCCTATGTTTTCCCTCCTTTACAGATGTGTTGGGGGGGGAAACAGCGTGGAGGGAGCGAGGGGTGTGGGGGGGGATGTGGACCCCCTTTACCACCTGTTGATAGGAAATGTGTGTTTTGGTGTGTGTGTGTGTGTGTGTGTGGGGTGTGTTGTGTGTGTGTGTGTGTTGTTTTGGTTGTGTGTGTTGTCTTGTGTGTGTGTGTGTTGTTGTGTGGTGTTTTGGGTTATTTTGTGTGTGTGTGTGTGTGTGTGTGTCTTGTGTGGGGGTGTGTGTGTGTGTGGGGGTGTGGGTGGTGTGTGTGTTTTTGGGGTGTTTATAGGGTAGAATTTATTTATAATTTATTAGGTTTATATTTGCAATGTTTTTTTTTTAATTTTTTTTTCATTTTTTTTCTTTTTTTTTTTTACCTTTTTTTAGGTACAAAATTATTTTTTCTCCCCTCTCTCCCCCTCTCTCTCTCGCCCCTTTCCTCTCTCTCTCTCTCTCTCTCTTCTTCTCTTCTCTCTCTCTCCTCTCTTCTCTCTCTTCTCTCTCTCTCTTCCCCTCCTCCCCTCTCTTCTCCCTCTCCTCTTCCCTCTCCTCTTTTCCTCTCCCCTCTCTTTGTCTAGTCTTTTCTAAATACCTCCTCCCCCCCTCCTCCTCCTAAACGGTAAAACCTGGATAAGTAAGAGAAAAAAAATTTTGCTATGACTCACATTCCTTACTTACTTTTTTACAAAACGAACCACCCCCACCCCCCACCCCCACAAACCCACCCCCATCCTGAAAAAAGGGAGGAGGAGGGGGATTGTCGAGCCCGTGAAGGGTTTTTGATACAGAAAGGCTATGTAATCATGACGGGTATGGAGAGAGAGAGAGAGAGAGAGAGAGGAGAGAGGAGAGAGAGAGAGAGAGAGAGAGAGAAAAATTACAACGCCAATAAAAGGGAATTAATATATAAGGGGTTTTTTTTTTAATATCCAGTACCGCCCGTTGACGCCAAAACCCTCCCTCTTAAACCCTTTCTTGAAAAATAAAAATTTCAAAAAACAAAATAACAAAAAAAAATTAATAATATCCAAAAATTTGAAAAACAAAAAAAATATGCAGTTTTTGTTTTTGTGTTTGTTGGTGTGTGGTCCTGTCTGTATATCTGTATATATATAGTTTTGTCTAAATTGATGAACTATGTTTTTTAAATACTATCAGTCTGTCGGTCAAAGTTAGTCAACCATTTTGAAAATCAGACAGTCAAATAAAATTAGCCAATCAAAATCGGTCAGTCAGTAAAATTCTCAGTCAAATTCAGTTAGTCGTACAAATATCTCAGTCAAAATCAGTCGTCAGAAAAAAATCTGTCAAATCAGTCATCAAAAAAAATCTCAGTCAAAATCAGTCAGTCAGTAAAAAATCCCAGTCAAAATCAGTCAGTCAGTAAAAAATATCTAAAAAAATTTCATTAGCCAGTAAAATCTCAGTCAAAATCAGTCAGTCAGTAAAAGATCTGTCAAAATCAGTCAGTCAGTAAAAAATCTCAGTAAAAATCAGTTAGTCAATAAAAAATCTCAGTCAAAATCAGTAAGCCATTAAAAAATCTTGCCAAAATCAATCCAGCTCATCCACCTCTCATCCATTTTGGTCATCCACACCTACCACAGTTGACCCCAGTTTGCCTCCTTGACCCCCTCCCCCAGGTACTACCGGTCCCAGGTCTTCCGGGGGGTGGCGAGGTGCAGAGGTACTGGGGGACCTGGACTCATCTCAGGAGGAGAAAGCCCTCACCACGAGACGCTCTCTGTCTCACACCGCCGCGCCACTGTACGTATAGAGGAGGAGGGTAATGTAGGCTTTCCAACCCTCTCGAATTCCTGTTTTAACCTCCCCCTTCCCGAATGGTTTGTAATCTCCCGGGAAACTTAGAAAAATATATTTGGTTTTGATTCAAGGTTTTAAACTTCGAACCTGAAATTTTAATAAAAGCCTACAGAAATTTTACTGAATTTTTAAATATTTTAAATCGTTCATCATCTTTTTTTTTTTTACATTGAAGCCTATAACGCCTGTAGGCTATTACGGATTTTTCCTCGAGGGCTCAAGTGGTTGGCCCTGCACATTCTGGAGGGTCGTGATGGTTGGCCCCCCCGCTCGCTGGTGGGGCCGCAGGCTGGATTTTTATAGTGACACCTGTGATGTTATAGGTGAAGGTTCGTTTTCTGGGGATGGTCAACCCTCATTTTGGCTCATGATGCCACCTTTGTCCCTCCGCCCCCACTTGAAGTCGCAGTCCCCCAAGAACAGGTATGCATCACGCGGTTTTCTTCGGCCACTCGACGATGGATTTATACAGTTCTCCTTGATGGAACTTGAACTCGGATCTTGTGCTCACTTCCCAACTCCCTGTCGACCACGTTAAAGTGGCCGAAAGAGTTGCCCCCGGCAGGACTCGAACTCGGAAAACAACGACTCACCCTCCAAACGCTAACCACTCGGCCACCGCCTCTATGATACTGTCTATTTTATTTTTTTTGTCTACTCTTACCGTCAAAAAACACTATAGGCGCCAATGCACAATGTCGCCATGCCATATATTACGAATGTTACATCATACAGATTGTATGGCACTGAAAAGGTACATAAAAAAATACTGTGCATCCCTCTTTAGTGGCACATAAAAGTCTGTATGATTGCGCCCCGAAAAACTTTTACCTTTCCCAAAACCCCGCAAACGAATTCGGCCCTTCCGCTTTTTGCGGAATTGCTTTTTGCGGAAGTGCCCACCTCTGGTTGGGGGAAGGGGGGCGTGGAGGGGAGGTGGGGGGGGGGGGCTTTTTTGGGGGGGAGGTTGTTAAGGGGTGGGGATTATATGGGTTACACATTGTTTCACGGTTTTTCCAGTTCATTATTGTTGGGTCAGTTAGTTTTGGGGAGGGGCGCAATTAAATTTTATTGCTATAAAAAGTGGTAATAAAACCCCTAATATAACTTAATATAACCAACCACACCCCCTTGTTTGTTATTATTTCCCCTTTTCCCCCCTGTTTCCAGACGGTCCGCTCACCTTTTTTAGTTTTCCCTTCTACGGCCACCTCTCCGAAAATACCATCGCCACGGGGGGGGTTCCTCTTCACCGGGCCTTTCTGCAAAATGGCTGACCGCCACGCAGTACATCGCCCCTTCCCTGGGCTAATTTTGCCCCATCCATGAACAAAAAGGCCTCCGTAAATATGCGGAAATGGGAGGTGGGTGTGGTCATCAGTCAGTCAAAATTTACCCCTTATTGCGTTTAAAAAAGACTTAAAAACACTTTCATCAGAGAATCAGTCAAAATATGTTTTAACTATCAAATTTGTCAGTCGTCATCAAGTTTGTCAGTCAATAAGCCAGTAAAAAAAACAGCCAAATCGTCAATCAGCCAAAAAAATACGCTCACCCACTTTTCCCCCAGGCACGTCTTCCCGTCCAGGGAACAACATGCCACTAAAGGCCACGCGGGCCGGCACCTTCATTTTCCAGGTGAGCGGATGACGGGGATGTAAGGGGATATGGCACGGGGGGAAAGCACCCCCACCTGCACCCCTCCCTCCCTCCCTCCCGACCCCCGCCGTCGTGCTAAAAATTTCAAACATATGTTTCCTTTTTCTTCTAAACGTTTTTTATGTGAACATAAAAGTACCATCGTATTCGGGGAATTTTTATGTACAGAACCATTTTTATTCTACACTTGATTCAAATTGCTGTAAATTTTTCAGGACCGGGGGGTTATCATTAATTTACCAACTTAGAATTGGGGTAGAAAAATCAAGGGGTATGATTACCCCGAATAATTTATACAAAAAATTTTAAAATAACAAATGGCTAGCGGCCAAATAACAGGCACCAAACAACGACGGGCAATGATGCGGGGGTAATGTCAGCCTAAGAACTCCCTGGAACGCTGCTTTGAAGAGAGGTAAATTTGCAGCAGCAATCGCAGCATCGTAGAATAAATACTCCTTCAAACAGCGGGAGGCATTGAATGGTATGCGGGACAGTGAAGGGCCAACGGGAAGAAAGCCCATGTCTTCAGCAGGGCCCTTCTAGGGAGAAAAACAGCAGCTTGGTAGTGGAGGTGTTGTCAGGATGGCTGTCTGCCTAATCGTGGGCGGCGAGGCTCCGTCATCAAAATGGGTAGAGTACTCCCTTACCCCGGGACAAGGGTTGCAAGTGTTGACGTGGATAGTGGGGTTGCTGCCTGGAAGCCCCGAAGCACGCTTTTGGTGAAAGTGAAAGTGGCGATCACCGTTACCGTGACGAGGGAGGTTTTAAGTTCTCACAATATCGAAAATGAGTAAAAAGAGGTATAAACTTTACCATTTTTTTCTCTGACTACTCTTCGAAAATTCGCCAACTTAGTTTTTTTACCATATCACGTTTTGAAAAGTGTGTTATAAATGTACAATGACTGCTTAATCCAATGATGTAAACCACATGTTCCTAACGGTATAATAGGTGAGCTAAGTGGAAATATAAATGGTTTTTGAAGGAGGTGGGGGATGAACTTCTAACAGGTACCAACGTTCCACGCTATTCGGGAAAAAGACCATTTCCAAATAAGGTATATTCCTATCTTTCTTTTCTCTCTCTCTCTCTAGGTGACCCTAAACGTAATGGGACTAGTGTTAGTACAAGGGGGGCCCAGTCCTAGGGCCCATCGGGGGGAAACAACACCCCGTCAAGTGGGACTCTCGACGCCTACATCGGAAGCGCACCATTTTCCTGTGAGGTGCGGTTTTATTTATTTTAGGGTGTGTTTAGAGGGGTTTTTTAATCCCTTTTTTAAAAGATTAAAAAAAAGATTAAAAAAAACGATATATTCTATATATATATATAATATATTATATATATAATATAAAATATATATATATATATTATTTTATATAATATATATAATATATAATATTATATAAATATAATATATATATATATATATATATATTATATACATATAATACATATATATATATATATATATAATATATATTATATATATATATATATATATATATAATATTAAATATTAATAAAATATATATATTATATATAATATATATATATATATATATATTATTTTTTAAATCTATGTTTATATTTTTTTGTGTGTGTGTTTACTAGTTTTTTTACATTGTGGACGCAACATTTTCTGTGAGTTTTGCGGTTTTAATTAGGACTGCTGAGAATTTTTTTCACTTATGTTCATTTCAATTTTTTCATATCTGTGTTTACTAGTTAAATATTAAAAAAAATCTGTTTAATATTTGTTGGTACACTCCCTACCCGTGGTGTAGTGGTTAGCATGCTCGGTTCACAACCGAGAAGTCCCGGGTTTTTGGGGAGGTAAGTCCTAGGAAATACACACACACACATACACACACACATACATACATACACCCCACACACACACAGGTACTAACACACGCACAAACACCTACAGTTGTGCGCCGCAAGACCATCTACGAGTACCCCAAGATTGGACATGAAGAAGAGGAACATGACCCGGGAACTGGACGGCAATCCTGTTCAAGGCGCTGCCCACCCGTTCTCCCTGCACTCCTGCAGCGACTGCCTCTCTATGAAGACCAGCTTCCAGGTGAGGCTATACGTGCTGAACTGTGACTGTGTTTTTCTTTCTTTTTAATTCTAGAGATAATATTGGGTTTACCTTTTTCTAAACAGAGACATATGTTTTTTTAGACATATTGTGCTAAAGGGGGAGAAATTTTTTAAAAGTTACATTGCGCTAAACCGAAAAAAAAATTTATTAAGTGATATTGTGTTGAATCAAGGCATATTTTTTCTCGACTGCTCTCTCTCAGAAAATGAGTTCCGGTGAGGCAAGCTGTCCTATACTCTGACGATGTGCTTATATATTTTTAATTCAAATACTTGTATGTTATATTTTTTAAATTAAAACTGTGTTAGATTATACCGAGACATATATGTTCTTATTATATTGTGCCTCTCGCAAAAAATTAGCTTCCAGGTAAGACTTGTTTATACTGTGACGCAATGTTTTTATTTTTTTAATTCAGAGACTATGTTTTTTCTTTAAAATTAAAATGTGTTAAACTGAGGCATATTATTTGTATAGGTATATTTTGCTTAATTAACCGAGACCAATTTTTTCAAACTTATTTGTGGTTACTAGAGACAATTTTTTTTAAAGTTGTATTGTGTTAAACCGAGATATTATGTTTTTTTTCCCATTGAGCAAGAGACCAATATGTTGTTATTACCATTTTAATGCAGTATTTTTGTATGATAAAGTATGTTATTTTTACAATTTGTATTTTTTAGGAAATATATCAGTTTGTTTTGAATTGTTTTTATTGAGATAGAGAAGGTCAATGTTTTAAAAAGGAGCATTAATGTCCTTGTTTTGATTGTTATTTTGCTATTATTTTATTTGTTCATTTATTTAAACCACAACGCACTTTTACTAGACCCCAAACCACAACGCACTTTTACTAGACCCCAAACCACAACGCACTTTTACTAGACCCAAACCACAACCCTTTTACTAACCCCAAACCACAACGCACTTTTACTAAACCCAAACCACAACGCACTTTACCAGACCCCAAACCACAACGCACTTTTACCAGACCCCAAACCACAACGCACTTTTACCAAACCCCAAACCACAACGCACTTTTACCAAACCCAAACCACAACGCACTTTTACCAACCCCAAACCACAACGCACTTTTACCAAACCCCAAACCACAACGCACTTTTACCAGACCCCAAACCACAACGCACTTTACCAGACCCCAAACCACAACGCACTTTTACCAGACCCCAAACCACAACGCACTTTTACCAAACCCCAAACCACAACGCACTTTTACCAGACCCCAAACCACAACGCACTTTTACCAGACCCCAAACCACAACGCATTTTACCAGACCCCAAACCACAACGCACTTTTACCAGACCCCAAACCACAACGCACTTTTACCAGACCCCAAACCACAACGCACTTTTACCAGACTCCAAACCACAACGCACTTTTACCAGACCCCAAACCACAACGCACTTTTACCAGACCCCAAACCACAACGCACTTTTACCAGACCCCAAACCACAACGCACTTTTACCAGACCCCAAACCACAACGCACTTTACCAGACCCCAAACCACAAAGCACTTTTACCAGACCCCAAACCACAACGCACTTTTACCAGACCCCAAACCACAACGCACTTTTACCAGACCCCAAACCACAACGCACTTTTACCAGACCCCAAACCACAACGCACTTTTACCAGACCCCAAACCACAACGCACTTTTACCAGACCCCAAACCACAACGCACTTTTACCAGACCCCAAACCACAAAGCACTTTTACCAGACCCCAAATCACAACGCACTTTTACCAGACCCCAACCACAACGCACTTTTACCAGACCCCAAACCACAACGCACTTTTACCAGACCCCAAACCACAACGCACTTTTACCAGACGCCAAACCACAACGCACTTTTATAATTTTATGATTAGATTTTGACTGCCTGACTGATTTTGACCGAAAGAATTTTACTGGCTGATTGATTTTGATTGACTAACTGACTGAATTTTTACTGACTGACTGTTTGACCGAAAGAATTTTACTGGCTGACTAATTTTTGATTGACTAACTGACTGAATTTTACTGACTGACTGTTTGACCGAAAGAATTTTACTGGCTGACTGATTTTGATGACTAACTGACTGGGAATTTTTTACTGACTAACTGTTTTTGAATGACTGGTTGACTGATTTTGATTGACTAAATGACAGAATTTTTACTGACTGACTGTTTTTGAATGACTGGCTGACTGATTTTGTTTGACTGATTAACTGATTTTGATTGACTGAATTTTGACTGACTGACTGATTTTGACTGATTGACTGACTGAATGATTGTTATTTAATTTGTACATTATACATTGTTCATTTATTCAAACCTCAACGCACTTTTACCAGACCCAAACAAATAATGCACTTTTTTTTACCAGAACCTAAACCGCAACGCACTTTTACCGTAAGACCCTTAACTAACAACGCACTTTACAACCACCTTTACCTTTTGCTTTATGTTTTACTATTTACTTACTCCCCCCTCCCCCCCCCCCAACAGTGCCAGTGGTGTGACGCCGTGGACCGTGCAGCGACGGCGGTCTGGACAGGCACAGGCAGGCGTGGCTCCTCAACAGCTGCGAGACCCGCCACGTGCAGCTGCCCGACCACTGCCCACCCCCCTGATGGTATACTATATTACTGTATATTATATTACTGTATTCATGGAACACTTTTTACCTTGCCGATCCGATTGATGATGTTGTTTATTAAGTTAACGCTTATTTATGCATGGTGCTAAATCATTTATCACAAAACTAGATATATCAATGGAAAGCTAATTAAATTCCGGTTCTATTGATATGTGCCATGTTAAAAGTAGTCTCGCAAAATAATAAATGGCGAAGAGTTTAAGTGAATATTTAGTTCATGCATATTTCTTCAGAGTCTCATAATGCATTTCTTTTAGTGTGTTTTTACTGTTTTCTATTTGATAATATTATAGAACAAACATTTACAAAGATTACAGTATATCATTTATAGTGATAAACCATAGGAAGGGAATAGGAGTGATGTTCGAAAATGTCAGAATCGCGGCATTGCCTCTACTGAAATAACCCAAACTGAGTAGCAAGTCCAGTAAACAGTAGTCTTTGTTCAGAGAGAAAGAGTAAATACGCTATTGTGGGGGGGGAGAGAGAGAGAGAGAGAAAAGAGAGAGATGAGAGAGAGAGAGAGAGAGAGAGAGAGAGAGAGAGAGAGAGAAAAGAGAGAGAGAGACTGACGGTACTCTTCGCAGTATCACCAACAAGTCACACCAATCCTGATAACTAACATCGCCATGGAAATGATGATACCCAACCCTCCTCCTCCTCCTCCTCTCCTCCTCCCCTCCTCTTCCTCACCTAAACCATCATCTTCATCTTTTAAAACGACTATTACTGAACCAACTAGTGCCTCCTCCCCTCCCCCTCCTCCTCCTCCTCCTCCTCCTCCTCCTCCTCCCTCCTCCTCCTCCTCCTCCTCCTCCTCACCTAAAACATCATCTTCATCTATTACAACGACTATTACTGAACCAACTAGTCCCTTTCCTCCCCCTCCTCCTTCGCTAACTTTTGGATAATTTCTACGAAGACCCTATCCTGGATTCCGTCCTGTTTGGGGATGACAGACCCCCTCAGCCCCGTTGGCCATGGACTATAGTCCAGTCAAAATACGGTTTGACCCTGAACAAATTCCAAGAAAGCTTTTTTATTGGTTTTTTTTTTGGTAGTATTACATGTAGGGAAAAACATACTAAAAGTTTACCAAAATATGGTTACCACAAAGGGTCCAAATGTGACGTAAAAGAATATGGCCGCCAAAGCTATAAAATTTTTAAGGGGATCGACTCCCCAAATTTTTTTTTTCTTTATTATTAAACCTACATCTTTGAAACTTGGCGCATATATAAACAATTTAAAAAAAATAGGGTCGTCTTCGGGGAAAATTTAGATTTTACGCATAGAAAACGATTTTAGCGAAAGAAAACGTGATTTTAAAGGGGGTCCCCCCAAAGACTACTCCTCCGTCAATATCAGTGGGAGGAGTCGGTAGAGGTGCATTCGAAAGAGGAATAAAGCCGCTAGGCCCGTCAAGGGCGATTTTTTTTGATTTTCTAATTAGATAAAAAATTATAGCCCCTCAAAATAAAAAATAAAAAAATATTAAAAAAATCATTTTTTTTCCATTTTTTTTACTTTGAGGGACTATTTGAGGGACTATACACCTATACATTATATGTGGGGAACAACATACTAAAAGTTTACCAAAATTGATCCCAAAAAGGTCCTAACTAATGACGTCATAAGACGATGAGAGCCATCGCACTAAAAATAACCACTATTTCCTTATTTCAAAGCTGTAGCTGTGGGTTTACAGAAGAGTTTACATTTTTTATCTATATATGTTGATAAAAACAATTTTTATACAAAGTTTTTATACAAACTACACGGACGGGCGAGGTCATGACGTCATCAATGACGCCCATGACATACATGTACATTTCTAAAATTATAGAATACAAGTGCATTTTAAGACCTACTTCATCACTGAATAACCGTGTCAGTTTAATAGTCTCTATTTTCATCATCAACCTGCTTCCTCACTCATATTGTCACAATGCCCTTCTTGACATGGTCCGCATACCCGTGAACAGATAATTTCCTGTGTTTTGCAAGTGCACCGAAGTGTACTACAACCACGAGAAAAATTGCAGTGAATTATTTTCAGAAGTTTTTCTGGCGCAGGTGAATTATCCTCATCACTGGAACTAGCCTGTTGTTCTGCAATTCCCATCCCCATTCAGTAGTGTCCATGGCCTCACCATTGTCCATCCAAAGCATCATTTGGAGGTAACTCCGAAGGGCATGATACTTCGTTGCAGAGGAGGTCGGTGGCAGTCTTTTTCAGGTGTAATAAAGCTTTTGGCTGAACCAACTTTTCGGCAGAGACTAGAATACCTCATTGCAGACAGATTGTCTCCAGGTTTGCCCCCGAAAAATGCCACCATCGCTTTACACCCAGCGTCTTAAATCTCAGCTTGTTTTTTCTTAGGTGTGGTAAACATCTTAGCACAGCTATTGAAGACAGAGTCTCCCTTCAAAACCTTGTGTAGAGCGAGTTTTTTTCCAAATTCCAAAAACCGCGGAAGTGGTATCGCATCCCGTAAAATGCATGCAGGAACAGAAGACTGCTGCAGACATCGTTTTCCAAAGAAACCCTTCTTCTAACCTTAATGTCGTATACTGTTGCAGGACTCCCTTTATCCGAGTAGAAATAAAGCTTGTTGCCATCGCTGGTTGACGCGTGATGAAGTAAAAACACCAATAGATCTGTATCTTCGCGCCAATGAGACTATCCTTTTGTTGGATGACATTGACACTGCTGCCTTAACAATCTCCACATCTGCATGCCCCTCTGATTGTATTACGTTGCAACCTCTGTCCTTCTGCGTTGTGAAATCAGATTGATAAGAGACTGTTGTTCTCCACTTTAAAGAAAGGAAATCCTCCTTTTTCCCGACAAATTTCGTTCCTTCCGCAATGTTCACTTTGTTACTTGTTCGATTTTTCGCCGTCTCTGATGGGTAATGTCCTTAGTGTTTTGGGCCTCCAATGTTTAAACCCTCAAATACTATCGTAGCCTTACCATAGTGCTTTACTGTGAAAGATGCATAGTCGTCAGCGATTGAACATAAAGTCTTTCCTTCTGACCACTTCAGTCGATGGAGAAGAGAACCTCCGTCAAGAACATTATGTTCCACTTCTGGTACATCCTTGAGTACTGCGTCATCTGAACTCTGTTCTTTTATAGCAGCCATCATTGTGCTTTGTTTGGTTTGCGTAAGAGATGTTTTGCCTCAAAGAGGGATGGTGGTATGGTGAAAGTTCAAAGGGCCCTCACCTCATCAAGGGAAAGATCAGCAGTTTGAGACACCAACAAAGAAACCTTTGGAACAAAGAGCGGGTCATTGTTTTGTCCTAGCAACGTCACTGCCACACTAGATGTGGCAGTTGTGGTCTTGGTTCATTGACCGCTTGTACTTAACTGAAAACAGTGATTGACCCTCCATTGTTGCCACTATTTCTCTGCCAATGGTAAACAGGTTATGGGCATTCACATCCTTATTTGCATTGACAACCGGTGATAATTTCAGAGGAGGGAAAATAAAAAAGGGTTACTTAAATTTGTAGCCCAAGTCTTTCCGCATCCATGATACCCATATCATCGCCCTACGTCAAAACTCAAGGAGGAGTAGGGTTTGGAAACCCCCCCCCCTAAATCACGTTTTCTATCCGTAATTAGTTTTCTATGAGGAAAATAATTTTTTTTCAAGGGAAAAAAAAGTTCTTAGAATTAAATTTTACGTATATATACTAACTTTCACATTTGTAGGGTTCAATAACAAAAAAAATTTCCCATAGGGGAAACGATCCCCTTAACATTTTTAGCTTTGGCGGCCATATTCTTTGACGTCACATTTGGACCCTTTGTTAACCATATTTTGGTAAACTTTTAGTATGTTTTTCCCTACATGTAATACTACCAAAAAAAAGCAATAAACGCTTTCTTGGAATTTGTTCAGGGTAAAGGTTTTTTTTTTCGTATTTTGACTGGACTACTACTACTAAACGATAAAGTTTCTTCTCATAAGATAAAAAAAAAAAGGCGAAACGGACGGCAACAACAACATCGCCGTAGCTTCTCATTCAAAACATAGTAACGCTGGATCACGTTTTTGCTTCACCCTCTTAAACGAAATACTTAATCATGCATTCTGTTTCAGCCCGTCTTAATCGAAGTGACTTAATCATGCATTCTGTTTCGCCCGTCTTAATCGAAGTGACTTAATCATGCATTCTGTTTCAGCCCGTCTTAATCGAAGTGACTTAATCATGCATTCTGTTTCAGCCCGTCTTAATCGAAGTGACTTAATCAGCATTCTGTTTAGCCCGTTATCGAGTGACTTAATCATGGTTCTGTTCACCCGTCTTAATCGAAGTGACTTAATCATGCGTTCTGTTTTTAGCCCGTCTTTAAACGAAGTGACTTAATCATCTTCTGTTTCGCCCGTCTTAATCGAATGACTTAATCATGCGTTCTGTTCAGCCCGTCTTAATCGAAGTGACTTAATCTGCGTCTGTTTCAGCCCGTCTTAATCGAGGACTTAATCATGCGTTCTGTTACGGCCCTAGACACCCTGCTGTAAACCCCACTAAGCGTACCAAAACTATAAAGGGACTACTATCATAATGCCAGAACATCATTCAAACGTAATGATTATTGCTTATTAAATTAAAACGCCGATATATAAGTTCACAGAGAGCTGTTCAAACACCAGATAAACTTATTACTGAAATAGCTTTCAGGCTACAAGACATTCTTACTTCAGACCAAAAGAGTGGAGGGGTTTCCACGTACTTTACATTAAAGATACTTACAACATCGAATACAAGAAAAACAGATCACTCGACTCAATCTACGTAAAATTGTTTTGTGTTTATGTTTGAATATTTCTCGTACGACGCAGCTGAGATGGATCTCCACTGTACAGACAGCTCTCTCACAACTACCCAGAGAGCTGTCTGCTATGCTTATTTTGGCCGAACCGCACCCCGGAGGCGAGTTATAACCCCCGGCTAACACCCGTACCCAATCACTGCTGGTGACAGGGCTCGGGTTTTAAGGAAACGCCAACGTTTCCGCTCCGCCCGGGGACAACCCGGGACTTCTCGTTGTGAATCGAGCGTGCTTCCCCTACACCGGATACCGTTTTATTAAAGGTACTGAAACGTTTTATTAAGCTGAATGGTAAACTGTTATCTTGGACGTCTACCGTCCCCTAAATCAAATGCGAAGTACTTTGCCCCTGTATATGAAATAAAGTCAGTTGTCATATAATGACACAATTATGGTGGAGATCTTAACCTAACTCGTATAAACTGGAATAATCATGCTGCTGATAGCGAGGGTTTGCGCTTCCTTGATGTGGTAACGAATTATTTTTGCATCAGGTCGTAAATGAACCTACAAGGGAAAATAGTATTTGGATTTAGTTCTCACTACGACATCGATCTCATAGATTATTGCGACATAGCTGAGCATTTGGCAAATAGTGATCACAGGTTCTTCAGATGCGGCATAAATTGCAACGTAGACATTACAACAAGTCAGTTGTTGGTTTCCAATTATAATAAAGCGGATATCACGAAGATCAGAAGGGTATTAAGCGAAGTTGATAGGAATCATCTATTGAATGGAAATAACGTAGAAAATATGTGTAATGTATTCGTAAACAAACTCCAATCGGTTGTTGAAAAGTATGTTCCCTTGGTAAGAAAATGCTTGAATAACAAAAGCAGACCCAGTAGGATGACTAATGAGATTCAACGATCCATCGGTAATAAGCGACGAGCGTATAAAGTTTATCAGCTATCATCTACGGACTGCGATTTTAGATATTACAATGACTTAAAACGTCGCTGTGAAGGTTTGATTAGGTCTAAAAAGCGCAACTTTGAGAAAAAAATTGCTAAGGAATCCAAATCGAACCCGAAAAGATTTTTCCAATGCGTAAGAATTGAGAAAAACGTTAAAACGTGTATTTTGCAGCAGAAAGACAAGAATAACATCTTAGTCAACGAAAATAAGAGTATGGCGTCCGTACTCAATGATTACTTTAATACGGTTTTCATTAAAGAAGATGAAGGTCCATTACCAGAACCAATAAACATGTTTGCGGGACCAGTAAATGATGGATTGGTAATAGAAGAGATCACGGTAGACGACATAACAAAACATTTGCAGAAACTTGATCCATCAAAATCCGTGGGAGTTGACGAAATTTCGCCTAAATTACTTCGGCAAAGTTACAACCAGCTGTCGCTCCCATTAAAGATTATTTGCAACAAATCGTTAATGGACAAAAACGTTCCAAGTATGTGGGAGTTAGCTAATGTTACACCGATATTCAAGAAAATGAGTAAGAGCCTCGCGAACAATTATCGCCCATTAGTCTAACTTCTGTGATTGTAAAAGTATTCGATAAATTATTGTAAAAGATCAAGCAGAATTAGAATCTATTCAAAAGAAGCAACCAAACTGATTCCAACTCTGCGAATTTCACCTTATGACGCAAGGCTGCGAAAACTTAATGTTTCCCTCAAAGACGTATAATTAGTGGGGACTTGATCGAAAGTTTTAAGATCCTTAAATAATTTGATACCATTAATCAAGAGAATCTATTTGAGCTTTCTCCTCAAGTGACAACAAGAAACAACGGTTTAAAACTGAATGGTCAACGGTGCCTCACAACTCTCCGTAAAACTTATTTTAATGTTAAGAGTTATTAATCGATGGAACAATTTACTAGCTAATGTTGTCGAAGCCAGCACAATAACTTCACTTAAAAACAGACTGGATGCGTATTGTAAAGTAAATGGGTTTTAAATTGCTCCTCGAGTTAAATTATAATGTCCCCTGGAACAATTAGTGTCAGTGGTAGTTGCAGTTAGCATACTTCATATCCTCTCATTCTTCACCACGAAACTTCCATGTATTATAGACCAATAGGTCTCCTGGTATCTGTTCTGTTCTTTCTATGTATTCCTCCTCCTCCTCCTCCTCCTCCTCCTCCTCCTCCTCCTCCTCCTTCTCCTCCTCCTCCTCCTCCTCCTCCTCCTCCTCCTAGGTTGGGTCAGAGGAAGGAAGACAGACTAAGGCAAACAGACACACAGGAAAGAGAGGTAGAGTTTGTTTGCTTCTTGTTTCCCCGCTTGATTGCTTGGCTTTTTTTGGCTTGGTTTAGGTTGTTTGCTGCTGTGTGTGTGTGTGTGTGTGTGTGTGTGTGTGTGTGTGTGTGTTGGCTGGCTTGTTCTTATCTTCTCTTTTTTGTGTTTTTTCTGTATTTGTACATTTGTTTATTTTTATTTTTTTTCGTTGGAGCTTATAGCGCCGTAGGCTTATTTGTCATTTGTTTGCTTGTTTATTGATATGATTTTACTTATTCTTTGGTGTTTTTGTATTATTGGTGGGGGGTCATGCGAGGGAGGGCAGGTTTTTTTATAAACAAAATGCCTCCACAAAAAATAAAAAACTTAAACCTGATGTGTTGTACGTAGGAACATTATAAACATTTAAATATGAGATGTAATTTATGCTAGATATATATCAAAATATATAAATATTATAAATACGATAGATAATTCACTGGTCAACACGATATTTCTGGCAAAAGGTTTTAAAACAAATTCTAACTGAATTTGGGCTGCTGATTACGAATATGAACTCAATTTTTGTCTATCACATCAGGATTTCGCGATATAGCATTTTTCAATTTTTGATGAAAATGACTCATCAGCCTATATATCGAAGTTTCTAAGATAAAAACCCGTGATTTTTAGTAATACATTTTGTATATTCTTAATCAGGAATTACAAGATTACGAAGTCCATGTACAAGTAAATCAAATATAGTGACGATAATTGAAATAGAAATATAAACAATACATATATATGGTGCACAGATCAATGGCAAGTAGCAGTTATGTGAATTTTTTTTTCTTGGCTGATCTCTGATGTACAGCTTCTGGGTTGTCTCTCATCAAGCTCCAGCAATAACCTGCCATCATATGTGAGTCCACCGGCCTTGATACCGTTCTTCCATTGTTTTAATGTCCTGATGAAAACGCTCCCCTTGTTCCTCGCTCACATCCCCAAGGTTCTCCGGAAACTTGTCCAAATGGCTGTGTAAATAGTGAACCTTGATACTCATTCTACATCCAAGATCTCGCAGCTCATTAGTAGCGTCTTCCACAATCTCTTCATAGTTGTCTGCTTTCTTATTCCCTAGAAATTCTTCACCACATTACAAAATGCATTCCAAGCTCTTTCTTCTGTCTCATTCATTGATGTGATAAAATTTGGATCTCTCATTAGTGTTCTTATTTGAGGTCCATCAAATATTCCAGCCTTTTTTTTTCTCTTCACTAAGACCAGGAAAAGTTGAACATATATAGCTGAAGCATTCTCCACTGTGATCAAGAGCTTTGACGAACTGCTTCATCAATCCAAGTTTTATGTGCAAGGGAGGAAGACAATCTTCTTCCTATCCACTAGAGGATCATTGATGACATTCTTATCGCCAGATGCCAAACTCTGTCGCTGAGGCCATTCTTTTTTCACCCAATGCTCTGCTGTAGCTCTACTGTCCCAGTAACACAGAAACAGGGGTATTTTGTGTACCCTCCTTGCTGACCTAAAAGAAAGTTAACCATTTTCAAATCGACACAAATTAACACCCATGAACATGATATTGCAACCTCTCTAGGACAATCTTGATGTGTTATATTCTTTAAGTTTTACAGAATGACCTATTGGTACAGAGCCATACTTATTTCCATTGTGTAACAGAACACATTTCAAACTTCTTTGGAACTGTCAATAAAAAGCCTCCAATCCCTTGAATCATATAATAGCAGTCCCATAAAAAGAAGTAGCCCTTCTACATCAGTACAATAGGACAAGCTGGCCATCTGAATGGAAGTACTTACGCAGTTCTGCTTCCTGTTACGATAAAATGAGACACCTGTGCCGGTTTCAGCATTCGATTCTCTTGCAGTCTTGAAGACAACAGTTCAGCAGACTTTTGGTAAATAAAGATCTCTAACCAAATCATTCAAAGCAGACTGAGTAAACAGAATTGGTTGTCACAATCTTCATCAGATGGCTGAAAAATATGTAGTGTCTTCTTCATCAGTGGGAGCAGGTGGAGCGAGATCTGTTTTCATCATTTTTTGAAGCTCAGTAAATATTGGTACAGGTATTTCTTCACTATGGGTAACTGGTCGAATAGCTGAAGGGATACTTGGGTATTGCAAATATTTCTTGTTTTTCTTATTGAAACCTTTTACATTGACAAGGCGAAATAGCAGTCATCTAAATGATTGCTTGGTTCTCTCCAAACCATAGGCACTCCAAACTTAAGTTTAGCCTTCTTTCCTTGACCATGATCTCAAAGTCTCAACACAGGTTTTGCACACTTTGTGAGGAGCCCATGCTTGTCTTGGTCTCCAAGTGGTACTTTGAAGTAGCAAAGTACACGCTCTTAACAAGTCGTAATGTTGCGCTCTGAGTCTTCAAAGTAAAGCTTCCACAGATGTAGCAAAATATATTTGGATCATTTGAGCACTTTCTTTGTGAGATGTAGAGGCCATTGTTGAGCTCAGCAACACGCAACTGCGGACAATAAAAGAAAAGAGTTGTTAGCTACCTGAGTTGTTCCTTGAATTTGCTACCCAACCACCTACAACCTTAGGCATTGTTTCACAAAAAAGAACAACAGGAGAAATACAATAAATAACTCAATTCAATGTAAAATTTCATAATAAACACACTACTGCGGACGATTGCTGTGCAAGTTGAAATGTGTTTGTTTACTTTCGTATCATAAAGAATGGGAATGTTATGCATGTTCAAAGAAAACGAAGATATTCTCCAGTTTATTGGGAGACTGAATTAAAAATAAACCATATAATCCGGCCCTTTTGCTACACTACTCAATAGAAGGATAAATTTTTCTTGAAATTCATGAAAATGGAATATATACCTATAGCGCAAAAACGTGATGTGATAGAGAAAATATAAGATCAGATTTGAATTCAGCACCCTCAAATTAGTCTAAAACTGTTCTTAAATTCCATGCCAGAACTTTTTTTTTTTTTTTTGTTGACCAGTGAATATAATCTAGGTCGGGGACGAGCAAACTCCGGCCCGCGAAGGCCTAGTGTCCGGCCGCCAGCCTGCTCGGCATTAACCCTGCACGCCCAGATATTTCCTTTGCTATGAAAAAATTGTATGTTATCGAGCCATAAAATTACAAAAAGTAACTTTATATACCAAATTAACTAGTGGACAAGGATACTAGACAGATCATAACTATAAAAGTTTGTTTATATTCATTAAAAATCGCCTAATGCCACCCAAATTACAATGGAAATTCTGTAGTGGGTCTCAAGGGGTTAACATTGCAATCCGACCCACACAATCCCAGTCCCACACAATCTATTTTTGCCGCACAGACAGCATCTGCCGGATATTGAATCATGACATTGACATGAAGATAACAAGATATTGAATCACTTCTTCATGCCAAGCACCACCACTACAGTCTCACTGATTGACATGTTTTTCAGAAAGATTCCTGTATACAGTCACTTTGGGGTTCTTGTTTGTCACTCCGGCTGTTTCCCAAAGTGTCATCCGGGCCGCATATTCCCGTGTTCTCTATGCGAGTCTGTGGTTTCCTAGTGAAGACGCTTGGCTGTAGCTCCAAAACTAACCATAGGATTTTCTCGAAAATACCTTCATTGTGATTCCCACACAAAGTGTACCTGTTACAACCAATATACCTCACCTTAACCTTGCCTACCCTATCCGTAACCAAATGTAACCTGACCTAATGTGTTCAAAAGGGGGCGCGCCACATTTCCTACACCATGTATACTACACAGCACATCTCCTACAAATTTAGCAGATTTTAGAGTAGTGACATATTTCCTACAGAGATACAGCATATCTTCTACACACAGTAGGTGTAGGAGATATGCTTGACACTTGTTTTTGTGTAGGAAATATGACCGCCTATGTGTAGGACCTGTGCCAGTATGTAAATATGTGCGTCTGTAAAGGACATTAGTTAAAATGGCACTTTTTATTTTTCACTAAACCATACGTATATACAATGAAACATTAAACATTAAAATGGAACTTTTTAAATGGAAACCTCAAGCCTGTCATTAATGGCAGTACGACAAGTGGGACAGGTTGCAGGGTTGTTATTAACTGCTGCTGACACAAGGATATTTATGTGATTTGCACAGGAGGAAGCGTGTCGGCAGGGCAGAATAACCAGTGTCAGTTCCCTTCGCCTTAGGCAGATGCTGCACCGAAGTTCGGGAGGAACACTTTGTGCACCAGCTCCGTTGTTGCCAGGGCCCTGCTGCTCATCCCCACTCTCATCAGCACTGTCTCCAGGAAGTTCAAATGCCGAAACAGAGCTCTCAAATGTGTAAGCGACAGCATTGATGTATTGGGTCAATGTGTATGTTCCATTCTGTAATTGTTCTTTCAAGTTCTGCCTGCGCTCAATGTTTCTGACAAACTTCTTTTTTATGACGAGTGATGTCCAAGACGTTCCAGACTAAGACGATGTCCAACTAAGGACATCCAGACGTTCAATGTCCTTAGTTGTGTCTGCCATCAGATTATTCAAATGTGTTAGGAAAGTGTAAATGTTTGCCTTGTGCTGGCGAACAATGGTTTTCAGTCTGCTGTGATATGACTCTGCATCATTATTACGTACGTAGTTCCACGAGAAAATTCAAGACAGAGAGCCCGTTCTTGAGTGACTTTTCCAATCCAGTACTCTATGATGATGTCAGGAGTGTAGTGAGACAGAAGCGCCGAGTACAGAGGCGCCCCACTAAGGGGGTGTAGGAGATACGCTGTATCCTTGTAGGAAATATGTCACTACTCTCATAACTGCTAAATTTGTAGGAGGATTTTGTGTAGGAAATGTGCTGGATACTGGTTTTGGTGTAGGAAATATGACAGCCTATGTGTAGGATATGTGGCAGTACTCCAACTATTGTAGGTTTGTAGGAGATGTGACTACGCCCCTTCAAAAGTAAACGCCACATACTCTTCCAGAAAACGGGAATATGCATCCGGGCCCTCCCTCTGAGAACTTCTTTGGCCAAAACCAAATACTTAAACCTGAATGTGTTACAGCAACATTATGAAAAGTAGAATATGAATAATATGAAAAAAAGTGAAATATAAAAAATAGATATAAATCGAAATATAAATATGAAAAATACGATAAATAATCCAGATAAATGGTACAATATTTTTTGTTTGTTGTTTTTTATAGGTTTTATTTTATAGGTTTTCTCTTTGCTAAGCTACATCTTTTTTTTGTTATTGTTATCTATTCTTTTTATTGATATTCTTCTTCTTCAATTATTACTATTTACTATTACTAATTATTACTTGTAATTATTATTGCTGTTATTACTGGCACACTCTTCGCTGCAAATACAACTTCTGCCTTCCATTTGTTGCTAACTTCATTATTGCATTATATTTGTTTGTATTTTGCACATTAATTGCTATTTTTCTCTAGATTTTGTCATTTTATTTTCACGATTCACCATTTTGTGTTTCAATAATTGCCGAAAACATTTGACTTTTTCTGTTCGGGCAAACCCGAGATTTTTCTTTCTTTCTCATTTGAATTTTCTGGCGAGACAATCATTTATCCTTTTTCTTCTTTCTGTTCAACGTCCTGTTTAACGTCGTTTTTAACTTTCTGTTTAGAAAAATGATACCACACACACAGGAGACACAGTCAAGAACCCCCCCCCAACACACACACACACGCACATACACTCACTCTATACTTCTTACTGTCTACTTCATTATTTATTATATATCATTACTTTATTATTTAAACAGGCATTTTGTTATTGTTTGTTTTGTAGGTTTGTTAATTTGTTATGTTTTCCCCTTTTGGCCATTCCCTTATGATGTGGAAAAAAAACACCTTACCAAGTATCTTTACCATCTTATCTATTGTTTTTTGTGGGACGTGAGATAGATAGATAGATAGATAGATAGATAAATAGATAGAAGAAAAGATAGATAGATAGATAGATGGATAGATAGATAGATAATAACAGAGTTTATAGAGACATATATCCCTTATAAATAATGAGACCTATAACTAATATGGCACATACAGGTATGAATAAAGGTGAATACAGGCACTCAGCCACCCTTCCTCCACCCTTACAGATGTGTTGGGTGTGGAGTACAGTGTGAATGGAGCGACGGGTGTGGAGGAGGATGTGGGGGTGTGTCTGTGAGGCTGCTGGGACAACAATCTAAAAGTCTCCTCTCAGCTCCTCCAGCATGCGATACCCAAAGGCGGAGGCGGTGCAGCGGGACCTCGTGTTCCATGGAAAGCTGGCGGCGGTGGGGGGGGGGTTGTGGGCGGTAGGCGATGGCTGAGGCATACCAGACCGCCTGCCGGAGGACGCCTCCACCTCCCGGTGTTGCTGTTCTGTGGTGTGGGCGGCAGCACGTCTGACGTAGACGCGACCCCAGAAGGCGGCAGGAGGGTGGGGTCCTTGCTGCAGTGGGTTTGGTGAGGTGAAACCGGTGGTTGGCGGCGTGGGCCACCCTCCGTAGCCAGGTGTTCCCCGGCTGACAGGTCCCGTCCTTGGGGCAAGACCGTGCTCACCTTGGTCCCCTCAGCTTGCCCCCCAGGCCCACAAAGAGGGGGGATCTGCCGGTGCATTTACCCCGGGGCCCATGGGATTCTGGGCGGGCTCATTGAAGCTTTCATGGTCCCATAGGGCCCATCCCCCAACTAGAGGGCTTACTTGTAGAACTGACAGATCTCCGAAATAACTGGAAAGCTATGTGGAATGAAACAAAGCTAGCTGCTTCAAAACCCGGACATCGAAGTAAACTGTATCGTGGTCGTGGTAAGCAGCTGGACTTAAACGCAAAAAAAAAATTCAAAATGATGGTGATGGCACACCATATACAATTTATCAGAACAAAATAAAACAGATGAGGCTACCCGAAGAAGATTTTTTCAGAAATCTGTGTTTTATGTATTATTGGATAATATAATCGGTGTTCGATTCAAAGCTGCCAAGAATATTTTGAAAACTTCAGTTTCCTCTGGAAGTACCTAACAATATCAGCAGAGGAGCTGGAACTTAAAATCAAAATCACTGGCAGATATGTATCCTGCCGATAACAGTCATGATACCGTGATGGAAATGAGCCACCTACCAATAGTTTCATCGCTCAATTTTGGGCAAACCAACTAGCCTGTTGCTGCTTTTTTAATTGCTGACAGAGTGCAGACTAGAAGGGCTCTTCCCAAATGTATCTGTCAGCCTGCGCATTCTGCTAGCAATCCCTGCCACTGTCGCCTCTGCAGACGCTCGTTTTAGCAAAATCAAGCGGATACAAAATTCCTACCAAAAACAATGACCCCAAGCACTTGTGGGATCTGGCTAGACTCAGTATTGAGTTTCAATTTGCAAGATATCTTGATTTTGATATTGTGCTTCATAAATTTCCCACGAGGAAAGCAAGGAAAGCGCCATTCTTTGTAAAATGAATGTGCCATATATGTATTATGTATGCAATCTTTATGTATTTGTATTATAATTTTACTTTATTATTATCAATTTAGTGTTTGGTTATTGCTTTTGTTGTATGTGTATCATGTTTTATTCACTCTAATGGATGAACTATTTTGATCAAAAGTGCATTTGAAAAGCATGACTAATTTACATTATTATCAATTTAGTCCTTGGTTATTGCTTTTGTTGTATTTTTTGTAATAATTACACATATGCGTATCATGTCTTTTTGACTCTAGACAGTCTAGAGGATGAAACTATTTCTGGTCAGCAGTTTATTTGAATGTGTTTCTAAGTTGTTGAATTTA
>JACEEZ010016073.1:0-15000 GCA_016584305.1 Chionoecetes opilio
TTCAAACCTGATTTAAAGATGACCTATGGTGTCTACATTACCGAATGATGATATTTCATAGATACCAAGCAGTTATGAGTGAGCCTGGAGACTTACTACCTCTCCTAATACCAGTCCCGAGCAGTCGTGGGCGAGCATGCCAAATCCAGCATTTAGCGCCAGTCACTGTTTACCTCCCAACATAGCTAGACGGTCTGGTTGTGTTTGCGATTATTTCTTATTTATTTAATAATTTTTCCTGTGTTTTTTCCTATATTTTCACACCTTGGGAAAATACCCTCGACTGTAACGGACAATCGGCTTAACGGACCATTCTCCCCCTTTTAGTCCGTTAAATCGAGCGTCAACTGTATATATTTGATGCATAAGAAATAGATGATATCTGTACATGGCATTTATGGACCTGGAGAAAGCACATGACAAAATCAACAGAAAGTCAACGTGGCAGATACTTTAATGTATTGGGTGGGGTAGGTAGGAAGGTATTAAGACTGTGGAAAGTTTATATTGGGAAAGTAAGACTTGTGTGTAGGCGGTACAAAATAAGGAATATTTTCCCAGTGAAGGTTAGACTGAGAGCGGTGTATGTCATGTCTCTTTGATTACTTAACATCTACAGGAATGGAGTGGTGAAGAAAGTAAAAACCAGGGTCAGGAAAAGGAGGCCAGACTGGTTTATGGAAATCGAGGCAGTGGAAAGTAAGTAAGACTGTACTGTACTGTTTGTAGATGATACAGCAATATGTGCAGATAGTAGAGAGAAGCTATACAGTTTAGTTACAGACTGTTAAAGTGTGAGTAACAGAAGAAAGTGGAAAGTGAATGTAGCCAAGAGTAAAGTGTTGAGAGGCAGAAGAGGAGGAGGCAAAGGTGCCAATATAGTGTGTGTGAAAAATATTGCAGTTTTAAAAATATAATTGTAACATTTATATTGTATTTTATATAATTTGAACTTTAAAAAAAATTAATCTAACATTTCTCATAGAATTAATATTTTTGGGTAGAATTAATGACTCATAAAAATCTATAGATTTTTTATTAATTATTTTCTATATTTAGGATGTATTGACTGCAAGTTGTATTGAATATCTGTATGAGCAAACTGCTCTGTGTTTGTGAGTCACCCACATGTGTAGGAGGTCTTATGTACGAAAAAGATAACATAATAACATGTATATATGTGCATCTGAGATGCCCCAAAATACTATGTACTATTGTGTATTTTTATAAAAAAAAATTGTTTCTTCTTTTTTTCATCTGTTTTTCATGTTCATGTTTTGGAATAGACTGTGCCATCCACTATCCCCAAGAGTATGGAAGTGGCCCAGCGCCCAGAGAACAAGTCCAAGAATCTATTAAAAAACAACCATCCCTGTAAGTATTGCTAGATACTTAAACGCCCAACATTCTTGATCTTTTCCTAACTACTAACCCTTCTGCTTACTCTGTGAAACTATTCTCTCCGTTGGGTTCCTCCGATCACAATCTTATTTCTGTAACCTGTCCTATCGCTCCGGTGCCGCCCCGGGACCCACCTAAGCGGAGGTGCTTCTGGCACTTCAACTCAGCTAAGTGGGAAGACCTAAGGCAGTACTACTCTGATTTTCCATGGAATGATTACTGCTTCCATGTCAAAGACCCATCTCTTTGTGCAGAGCGCATAACTGAGGCCATAGTCTCTGGCATGGAGACTATGAGACATGGAGGCTAACATTCCACATACTTTCTCTAATCCTAAAGCCCGTCAACCTTGGTTTAACTCTGCTTGTTCTCATGCTGTCCGAGATAGAGAGGTGGCTCACAGACGGTACCGTAAGCATCCATCTCCTGAAACTCAAGCCCTTTATATTTCTGCCCGTAATCATGCCAAATCTTTACTTCAACTTACCAAAAACTCTTTCATTCATAGAAAATGTCAAAATCTTTCTGAATCAAATTCCTCTCGTGACTTCTGGCATCTAGCTAATAACATCTCTAACCATTTTTCTTCTTCATCTTTCCCTCCTATGCTTCACCCAGATGGCTCCACAGCTGTCTCATCTACTTCTAAAGCTGAACTCTTCGCTCAAACATTGCTAAAAATTCCACTCTGGCTGATGAAGGGCTTGTTCCTCCTTCTCCTCCACCCTCTGACTATTATGCCTGTCATTAAGATCCTTCGGAATGATGTTTTCTTTGCCCTTTCTGGCCTAGATCCTCGGAAGGCTTACGGTCCTGACGGAGGCCCTCCTATTGTTCTCAAAAACTGTGCTTCTGTGCTTGCACCTTGCCTGGTCAAACTTTTCCATCTTTGTCCATCTACTGACACCTTTCCTTCTTGCTGGAAGTTTGCTCACATCCAACCTGTTTCTAAGAAGGGTGACCGTTCTAATCCTTCAAACTACCGTCCTATAGCTTTGACTTCCTGCCTTTCTAAAGCTTTTTGAATCTATACTTAATAAGAAGATTCTTAAGCATCTATCTGCTCACAATCTTCTATCTGATCGTCAGTACGGTTTCCGTAAAGGGCGATCTACTGGCGATCTTCTAGCTTTCCTAACTGAATCTTGGTCATCCTCCTTTAGGGGTTTCGGTGAAACTTTTGCTGTTGCCCTTGACATATCAAAAGCTTTTGATAGAGTCTGGCACAAATCTTTAATTCCAAACTACCCTCATTCGGTTTCTATCCTTCTTCTGTACCTTCATTTTAAGTTTCCTTTCAAACCGTTCTATTGCAGCTACTGTAGACGGACATTGTTCTCTCCTAAATCTATCATAGTGGTGTTCCCCAGGGTTCTGTCCTATCACCCACTCTCTTTCTATTATTCATAATGATCTTCTAAGTCTAACTCAAAGCCCTATCCACTCCTACGCTGATGATTCTACCCTGCATTTTTTCAACGTCGTTTATTAGACGTCCAACTCAACAGGAACTAAGTGATTCACGGAGAATGCCACCGAGCGCCTAACTTCTGATCTTTCTATAATTTCTGATTGGGGCAAGCAAACCTTTTTGTTCAATGCCTCAAAAACCCAATTTCTTCACCTATCTACTCGACAAAACCTACCAGATAACTATCCCTCTTTAAATGACACTCAACTGTCTCCTTCTACAATGAACATTCTAGGACTATCCTTTACTAAAAATCTGAACTGGAAATCTCACATCTCATCTCTTGCTAAAACAGCTTCTAAGAAGTTAGGTGTCATGTGGCATCTGGGTCCTTTTTGTTCTCCCTCCAATTGCTTGCTCTGCTACAGGGCCTTATCCCCCATGTATAAAATTATGTCTCGCATGTTTGGGGAGGATCCACTCATACAGCTCTCCTAAACAGGTTGAGTCAAAAGCTTTTCGTCTCATCAACTCCTCCCTCTGACTGACTGTCTTCAATCGTTTAAATCACGCCGCAATGTTGCTTCTCTTGCTCTCTTCTACCGTTATTTTCATGCTCACTGCTCTTCTGAACTTGCTAACTGCATGCCTCCCCCACTCCCGCGGCCTCGCTGCACAAGACTTTCTACTCATTCTCATCCCTATTCTGTCCATCTTCCTAACGCAAGAGTTAATCAGTATATTTTTCATCCCTTTCACTGGTAAACTCTGGAACTCTCTTCCTGTTTCTATTTTTCCACTTTCCTATGACTTAAATCTTTTCAAAAGAGGAGTAACAAGACATCTCCCCAACTAAATTGGCTCACCCCTCTGTTTTTATTTTATTCTCTTACTGTCTTCTTTATAGGGACTGACAACTAAGCGGGCTTTGTGTTACCCATTTTTGTTGTGTCCTTGGCCAGCTCCTTGTGATGGAAAAAAAAAAAAAAAAAATGCTTTCTTTCTTTTCTTGAGATTGCAAAATATTTTGCCACTCAGTTTGTAGACTTTTATATTGAATAAATTCACCTGCAAAGCACATAGTTACATGCTACAAATATTAGCTCTTTGCCTAATATGCATATTCATAATGAAGCTTCAGGTGGCATGGGAATATATAACCATTCTCTTCATTTTGAGATGGCACCACAAATGGAAGGCAAGCTTGAAATAGAAACATGGAAGCATTTCTAGATTACTCAGCATGGTTACTCCGCCTCCATGGTGTAGTGGCTAGCGCACCTATCTAAAAACTGGACACAAACTTGACAGTCCCCTTAATTTGGTTTCAAATATACTGTTTGCCTTCGATAATCTTGGCAAGCATTGCTAAGCCAGATCAAGGTCAGTAGTACACAAGGTCTGCTCACTTGGCAGTGGTGGGCTGGGCTGTGACCTCACAAGTGCCAGCCAGCAGCACACGCGCAACGCTCGCTGTGCATGTCGCCACACAAATTTCATGTTATCGGCAATTTTCACCGTCTAGATATTTAGATATTAGATATCTAAATATTTTAGAAAATAGGAAAAGTATGGAGGATGTGTTGGTTGGGTGTGATGGGAGAATGTTGAGGTCTATGGCTGGGATCACATGGAGAGATGAGGTGACCAGTGAAGAATTGCCAAGATGTGGATTGAAGGAGCTGAGTGCAGTGCTGAGGGCAGACAGGGGCACCATTATAAAAAATTATTATGATTTGATTTAGATTATCATCCGGAATAATTTTTGATTATGATTAGATTATGATTAGTCGTTTTGTCCTTTTTATGATTATGATTGCATTATTATTATTTGCCTTGACGTATTTGTGATTGTGATGAGATGGTTTCTATTATTGCTTGATTGTGATAAGATGATGATTATAGTCACATGTTATTGTGATTATTTGTACACAGTAATGATTATTATTAAGGTCATTTTTTTGTTCAGTTATACATTAGTGAACAGTGTTTTGTATTGTAATTGCCACTACCTTAAAGGAGTGTGTGACTTGTCAACAAACGCAAATCAACAACTTCACAAACCTCACTCTTACCCGTTTGCTGACAAAAATGGCTTTTTAAGAAACACTGAGACTATTCGGCTTCTGGGGAAAGTTGCCTGGCATTAAACATTTTAAGTGTAATGTAATACAAGTATTCCAAAAAAAGGGGTTAAATAAAAAATGCATAAACTTTTCCACACTTGTTTTGGGTTCATCCCTCTTGCTCGGCTATTAGGACACATTTAAGTCTAAGTAACTTTCCCGAACCGCAACTTTCTGACATAAGGGATAGGGGCCCCCAGTGGACAATATCTAGAGGCTCAAAATAGTCCTTGATCTTTTTTTTGCTACATCTCGGCCGCCGCGTGCCCCCCTCATGGAGAAGCGACGGTCAAACTTTTGGGGGAGTACAGCAAGAAAAAAAACCCCCTTTCAAGCAAAAAATTTTTCTTTCTTCCCGCAGAAAAGTCTTTAGTTTTGTGTATGCTTTTCAAAAAGCTTGGGCCGGAACATATATATAGGAACATATTATAAATAAATACAGGTATCCCTGGTGCTGGTTGCACGCTCGGCTCACAACCGGAAGTCCCGGTTCGATCCCCGGGGGGACGAAGACAGATGGGTGTCTTTCTTAAAATCGACCCCTGTCCACCCCGCGTGAATGGGGACCCCGGTGTTACGGGGGGGTTTTTGGGCCCCCCTCCCGGGGTGGGGCTTTGGCCAACATAAACCCGCAGCAGAGACACTAGGCTTGAGGCATTATATATCCTCTAAACAAAAAAAACAAATATTGAAATTTTGGGAAATTTATTTAGGAGAAATAGAATTTCTACATGGAAAATACAATGAAATAATCACATAATCACATTTTAATCATTGATTATTATGAAGAAAAATATGACTATGATTTGATTATGATTAAAACTGCAGCTTCATATTTGATTATGATTTGATTATAATTATAGTACCTGTTGCCTAACTTTTTATTATGATTTGATTATGATTATGTAATCACAGCCTTGGATTATGATTTTTTTTATTAATAATCATAATCATGCCCATGTCTGGTGGGTGTGGGTGGGGGTGGGGGTGCATGTGTGTGTGTGTGGGTGTATGTGGGTGGGTGAGTGTGTGTGTGACTCACTTTCGCCCTCCCCCCCCAGGACCTATCCCTACGACAGCAGTGAGAGTGAGGGAGAGAGTGACACGGAGGAGGACATGTTGCACTGGCTACCCGTCGTCACCAAGGCTAACAGAACTTTAAAGGTACGCTATAGTAGTAGTAGTAGTAGTAGTAGTAGTAGTAGTAGTAGTAGTAGTAGTAGTAGTAGTAGTAGTCAAAACTGGGCACCGCACCATTTTTTTAGGTTCCGCACCTCCACAACCTTTAGGTGGGGGTTCCGCATTCAGCACCTCCGCAACTTTTGGCATTTTGAGGTTCCGCAGCTGTAGTTCCGCACCTCTCCACCTATTTCAAAGGTCCGCACCAGTAGTGGAACTCTGTCCGCAACCCAATGTTTTGTTTACCAGTCCACAATAACTAAATAACGACATTCATTTAATAAATATTAATAAATAACAAAAAAAGGCTTAATAATTAGACAATATTTATTATTTTATATTATATAATGACAAAATAATGACAGTAGTTCATCATTCCACAGTTGTCCGTCAGGCGGCCAATGGGAAGTCACGTAACCGTGACGTCATAGCCATGACCGCGTAAATATAATACCATATAATATATCTGGACTTTAGTGAGGCATTTGACAAAGTACCACACGAGAGACTCTTAAATAAGGTTAGGGCTCATGGAATAGATTGGAAGGTTCTTCATTGGATCAGAGCTTGGCTAAGTAATAGGCAACAAAGGGTTACAATTAATGGTTCTAAATCTGAATGGGGACTGGTGACAAGTGGAGTTCCACAAGGGTCTGTTTTGGGCCCATTACTATTTTTGATTTACATCAACGACTTGGATAGTGGGATTAGCAGTGATAGCAGCAAGTTTGCTGATGATACTAAGGTAGGTAGGATTATTGGATCACAGTCTGATGTAAACATATTGCAGGGAGACTTAGATAAACTTAACGAGTGGGCAGTCAGATGGCAGATGGAATTTAATATTGATAAATGTAGCGTTATGAATGTTGGTAGAAAAAACCCTGGTAATAGATACACCATAAGCAATGTATCGCTGAAAAGATCAGAAGGTGAAAAAGATCTTGGAATGAGGGTGAGCCCAGACCTCCGACCTAGGAAACAATGTATTGAGGCCAGAAATAGAGCTAATAGAGTATTAGGATTCATTACCAGAAGTGTTAAAAGTAGAAGTGCGGAAGTTATTCTAAAGCTTTATCTGGCTCTAGTCAGGCCTCACCTAGACTATGCAGTTCAGTTTTGGTCTCCATATTACAGGATGGATATAGCCTTGTTAGAAACAGTGCAGAGAAGGATGACCCAAATGATACAAGGAATGCGTAACTTTAGTTATGAGAGGAGATTGAAGTTATTAAAATTACACTCACTCGAGAGACGCAGAGTAAGGGGCGATCTGATAGGAGTTTTTAAGTGGATAAAGGGATTTAATAAAGGAGAGGTAGGAAAAGTTCTTACGGCTTTTAACCAGGGTAGAACAAGAAGTCACGGATTCAAGCTGGAAAAGCGTAGATTTAGAAAGGAAATAGGGAAATATTCACCACAAATAGGGTGGTGAATGATTGGAATGGTCTCAGTAGACAGGTAGTTAGTGCTGAGTCATTGGGGAGCTTTAAAGGGGAGCTGGATAGGTTCATGGATGGGGATGAAAGGTGGATGTAGGTAGTGTTAAGTGACAGGAACTACCACGTGTAGGCCTCGCAGCCTCTTGTAGCTTCCTTATTTTCTTATGTGCTTATGTTCTTATGTAAAAAAAATAATCACCGTTATTGAGGAACATCTACACGTTTCTTTCCAATGATGTACAACTCGTCAATACAATTTATGTTATAGATTACTAAGATTAGCCACTTCAATTTATGTTATAGCTGCTTTGCCTGCAGCTACAGTGGTCTTGGTCTTGTATTGAAAGTAGCGGTAGCGGACCTTCATTCTGAGTGGTCCGCAACCCTAGGGCCACAATTGTTTGAGCAACGGGTTCCGCAACTAACGGTCGGCAACCAAATGGCGGTTCCACAGGTTGCGGAGGTGCGGACCAAAGTTGCGGACAGCCCAGCTCTGGTAGTAGTAGTAGTAGTAGTAGTAGTAGTAGTAGTAGTAGTAGTAGTAGTAGTAGTAGTAGTACATGCTGCACAGGCTTCATGTCGTCAGCAAGGCACCTGAAGCTTTAAAGACAGCTAGACGCCTTTAAACCCCCAGGACTTTAAAGGTACACTACTACTTGTTAGGACATGTTATTATTACTGCTGTTACTTATTGATGATAGTAGTAGTAGTAGTAGTAGTTGTTGAAGGTACAGTACTACATGTTGCAATGTACTGTTATTAACCCCTTGAGGCCCAGAACGTAATTGCCATTGTAATTTGACTACCATTAGACAATTTTTAGTGAATATAAGCAATATTTTAAAATAATCGTCCAGACCATTTCATCATTCCTGATTTAATGCAGTCAAAATCTGGCCACGATCGAGTGTATCAACAGTCACTTTTTGCATCCAGTCACCCGTTTTTAGTTTTTAAATGATCCGCATTCAAAATGTGTAAATTCCCCGGGCTCTCAAAAAACAACTGGCGGACAGCAGACGAGGCACCACGGCTCGGCAACGTGACACGAGTGAGCCTCCCAGCCCGGCCTGATACAAATACACACAGACACGGAGAAAAATGTAGTATGTACTTGGGGAATTTTGGGTGTTTCTGATAAAAAAAAATTGCGATATGGCATATACTTGCATCCTTCATGGGTACAGCAAGAAAGCTGTGCCTTTGCAGAGAGCTTAGCACCCATTTCCGACCTATTTGACCCTGATAATGTCTGTGCAGCGCCTGACAGTGGCGGGTGAGAGGAGGGCGGTGTGAAGCACATTGTCTAGCCAGAGCGCTCCTGTCACCCGCCACTGCCAGGCGCTGCACAGACATTATCATGGTCAAATAGGTCAGAAATGGGTGCTAAGCTCTCTGCAAAGGCACAGCTTTCTTGCTGTACCCATGAAGGATGCAAGTATATGCCACATCGATCGCAAAAAAAAAATATCAGAAACACCCAAAATTCCCCAAGTACTACATTTTTCTCCGAGTCTCCTTGTATTTGTATAGGCCCGGGCTGGGAGGCTCACTCGTGTCACGTTGCCAGCATGTTTCCCGCCACGGCTGGAATGGGGCTGTTGTTTTTCCCGTGCTTTTTACAAGAGTCATGTTTCTAGGGAAATAAGGCGTGGAAGTTAATAATTTTTTGTGGATTAGGTATTTTGAATGAACATTCAACATAATTATGCAAAGAAAAAATGGGTCTGGACGATTACTTTAATAGCTATGACCTGTTTAGTATCCTTTTTCACTAGTTAATGTGGTATATTCAGTCACTTTTCTTAATTTTATGGCTCGACAACAGACCATTTTATATAGCCAAGGAAAGATCTGGGCGTGAAGGGGTTACAGTACTGTAATGTAACGTTATTATTACTGGTGTTACTTATTAATGATAGTAGTAGTAGTAGTAGTAGTAGTAGTAGTAGTAGTAGTAGTAGTAGTACTAGTACTAGTAGTATTTCTCATGTTACAATGTACATGTTCACAATGGACTCAGTTTATTAGTTAGTGGGGAGTCATTAGGGAGCTTTAAAAGGAGGCTGGACAGTGTTATGGATGGGGATGAAAGGTGGATGTAGGTAGTGTTAAGTAACAGGAACTACCACGTGTAGGTCTCCCGGCCTCTTGTAGCTTCCTTATCTTCCTATGTTCTTATGTTCCTATGTTCTATTTACGGAGGAGAACATAAGAACATAGGAAGATAAGGAAGCTACAAGAGGCTGGGAAACCTACACGTGGTAGTTCCTGTTACTTAACACTACCTACATCCACCTTTCATCCCCATCCATAACACTGTCCAGCCTCCTTTTAAAGCTCCCTAATGACTCCCCACTAACTACCTGTCTACTGAGTCCATGCCAATCATTCACCACCCTATTTGTGAACCAGTTTATCCCTATTTCTTTTTTCAATTATGCTTTTCCAGTTACCAGTTGTACTTTCACTCATGCTCTCCCACACACACACACACACACACTCACTCACCCGTTCTATTCACCCGTAGGAGGAGAACCGAGCACTCACCCATCGCATCCAGGAGGAACGAGACGCCGTGGTAAAGATGCCGGTGAAGCTACAGGGCGCCCAGTGGAAGGGAGTCCCCCAGGAGGCCCCCATCACATCCGTAGGCTAGGCCACACCCTCCCCCGGCGCCAAGACACCCGGAACACTTATTATGGCTATAGTTAAGAGTGTGTTATGCTAGGCCACACCCTCCCCCGGCGCCAAGACACCCGGAACACTTATTATGGCTATAGTTAAGAGTGTGTTATGCTAGGCCACACCCTCCCCCGGCGCCAAGACACCGGAACACTTATTATGGCTATAGTTAAGAGTGTGTTATGCTAGGCCACACCCTCCCCCGGCGCCAAGACACCCGGAACACTTATTATGGCTATAGTTAAGAGTGTGTTTTGCTAGGCCACACCTCCCCCCCCCGGCGCCAAGACACCCGGAACACTTATTATGGCTATAGTTAAGAGTGTGTTTTGCTAGGCCACACCCTCCCCCGGCGCCAAGACACCCGGAACACTTATTATGGCTATAGTTAAGAGTGTGTTTTGCTAGGCCACACCCTCCCCCGGCGCCAAGACACCCGGAACACTTATTATGGCTATAGTTAAGAGTGTGTTATGCTAGGCCACACCCTCCCCCCGGCGCCAAGACACCCGGAACACTTATTATGGCTATAGTTAAGAGTGTGTTATGCTAGGCCACACCCTCCCCCGGCGCCAAGACACCCGGAACACTTATTATGGCCATAGTTAAGAGTGTGTTATGCTAGGCCACACCCTCCCCCGGCGCCAAGACACCCGGAACACTTATTATGGCTATAGTTAAGAGTGTGTTTTAAAGAGTGTGATTATCCCAGATTTATTATGTGCCAGGAGGATTGTTTTTATTTGTGCTTTATTGACACACACACACACACACACACACACACACACACACACACACACACACAACACACACACACACACACACACACACAATGACGAATGGAGTCCATGAGTATTGCTTACATGTTATTTTGAAGAGTAATTTGTACCTACCACTCATGTCTCTCTAATGAATTACTGACCTTTCTGCTATTATAATCACTGTCATATATAAAGGCATGGAGATACATATATATAACCCTAATTACGAACCTGTTAAAATATTCTGATACCGTCCATGAATGTGTGTGTGTACAGTCTATTTTATTTATTAGGGTCAAAATGCAGTCAGGAAGCCATGCCCCCTGCCTGCCCTTCTATGCTACGGGGCAGCTGATTGGTGCATTCCTCGTATCATCACCACCCATCACAATATCTTCACTACTTAACAGTGGCGTGACCACTGGACACAGCAATCTTCACTACAGAGGGATGTTGTATTTTGTCACCCTCTGTAGTGAAGATTGCTGTGTGCAGTGGTCACGCCGCTGTTAATAGCGCATTTTCGTGACGTTCACCGCCCTGGTTCAGTCCAGTCCGGACCGGGTCAGGGTGGACTGATGGTCGCGAAAATACATCGAGACTGGCCCCGTCCCATTCGTCGTTCCTATTGGCTGGGGGATCGAGTGGGCGGTACTGAACTGAACTGTGGAGGCGGCAGGCGTCCATCTTGTCAATATCCTTTTTGTCGTCCGCCTTTTAACCTGTGCTGAAGACTTTACAACTACCACGCCTGTGATACTTTAGTCTTATGGTCGGCCATCATGGTGTTTCATGTCTTATCAGCACCACGAGAAGCTCCTGGTCGCCTTCCCCGCTGACTGTAGTGCGCATGCGCCAGTTCTCCCCACACTGGTCCAACCTGGTCCTGCTATGTGGGTCGGACCAGCCTGGACTGGGCTGAACCGTTCTAGACTGCCTCGCAAAAACAGTGACCGCCCGGGACTAGCCCAGTCCAGACCGGGCCAGAGCGGTCGCGAAAATACGCTATAAGTAGTGAAGATATTGTGATGGGTAGTGATGATACGAGGAATGCACCAATCAGCTGCCCCCTAGCATAGAAGGGGAGGCAGGGGGCGGGGCTTCCTGACTGCATTTTGACCCTAATAAATAAAATAGACTCTAGTCCCAAGATATAACAGGACTATAGCCATAAAGTGTTCCTATTATTTTGTTTATAGCTTCTTCCATACTCAGAGTTTACCGTAGATAACACTATAGTCGCCAGTCACTCACCACTGCACTAATGTCGCCAGGCACAATATATTACGAATTTTAGCATCACTACAGCCTTGTATGTGCCACTGAAGACATGTAGTGTGATGTACATAATATAAGCTACTGTGCATGCGTCTTCAGTGGCACATACAAGGCTGTAGTGATGCTATAATTCGTAATATATTGTGCCTGGCGACATTAGTGCAGTGGCGAGTGACTGGCGACTATAGTGTTATCTACGGTACCAGCTGAGAATAGCAGATGTCCATATATATTGGAAAGACACTATATATATATATCTATAGTCTATCTATATATAGGTAGTCTAATCTCTATATAGAACTCTGTGTCTGTATCTGTCAGTTCCATATCTCTCTATCTCAGCTCAGATCTTTCCTTTGCTATATAAAATGGTCTGTTGTCGAACCATAAAATAAGGAAAAGTCACTGAATATACCACAGTAGTTAGTGGACAAGGCTACTAAACAGGTCATAGCTATAAAACATTGCTTATACTCACTACAAATCATCTAATGGTACACAAATTACAATGGCAATTACGTTCTGGGCCTCAAGGGGTTAAAATGATGCCTGTGTTTACCTGATACTAGGGTTAAATATGATAAAACACGACTGAAATTAAGAAGAAATGTAGTATTCCCTTCTGGCATCAAATATCAGTCATTAAGCAGCAAGGGGGCAGGATTTTTCGCCTCGTTAAAAAAAACTTGTGGTGGTGTGGTAAATATATTGAAATACACATCTTGCTTTCCTGTACCGAGTGTGTGGTAGAGAGGGAGGGTGTGGTGGCCCTGTGGTAGAGGTGTGTGACCCCTGTGGTAGAGGGTGTGGTGGCCCATGTGGTAGAGGTGTGGTAACTGTGGTAGAGGTGTGTGGCCCCTGTGGTAGAGGGTGTGGTGGCCCTGTGGTAGAGGTGTAGTAACTGTGGTAGAGGGTGTCTGGTATTACTACAGTGCTATGGTGGTGGCCCTGTGGTAGAGTTGTGTGGCCCTGTGGTAGAGGTGTGGTGGCCCTGTGGTAGAGTTGTGTGGCCCTGTGGTAGAGTTGTGTGGCCCTGTGGTAGAGGTGTGGTGGCCCTGTGGTAGAGTTGTGTGGCCCTGTGGTAGAGTTGTGTGGCCCTGTGGTAGAGGTGTGGTGGCCCTGTGGTAGAGTTGTGTGGCCCTGTGGTAGAGTTGTGTGGCCCTGTGGTAGAGTTGTGTGGCCCTGTGGTAGGTGTGGTGGCCCTGTGGTAGGTGTGGTGGCCCTGTGTGGTAGGTGTGTGTCTGGTGCTATTAAGAAGTGAGTGGTGTATGGGACTACTTATTGATAATGCTGTATGTCGTCCTGGGTTCCGTGCCTTCTATAACATGTTGAGTTGTGGCAAAGTCTGATCTGTTGCTTCAGGAAAGTCTATTAAAACACACAAAGTTTATATGAATGCATTGATTCTTATCCCCTTATAGGATACATAGTACTGGTGTTTTGTTGACATTACAACTTAAGGAAGCTACAAGAGGCTGGGAGACATAAGAACATAAGGAAGCTACAAGAGGCTGAGAGACATTAGAACATAAGACTAGTATAAGGAAGCTACAAGAGGCTGGGAGACATAAGAAAGAGAGAGAGACAGACAGTGTGAGAGAGAGAGAGAGACAGACAGTGAGAGAGAAGAGACAGACAGCGAGAGAGACAGATAGACAGACAGACAGGCAGACAGTGAGAGAGAGAGAGACAGACAGACAGAGAGAGAGAGAGAGACAGACAGACAGTGAGAGAGACAGACAGACAGAGAGAGAGAGAGACAGACAGACAGTGAGAGAGACAGACAGACAGTGAGAAAGAGACAGACAGACAGTGAGAAAGAGACACAGACAGTGAGAAAGAGACAGACAGACAGAGAGAGAGAGAGAGACAGACAGACACTCTCTCTCTCTTGGATTAAGAGCAACAAATTAACTTTAAATATTAATAAAACTTGCTTTATGGTTTCCAGTCCCCTTATGACTCAGCCAGTACACACACAAATAAAGATAAATAATCTATCATTACATGAGGTTTTCGAATTTAAATTTCTAGGGATATATATAGATAGTAAGTTGAAATGGAAAGAACATATTGATATGGTGAAATCTAGGATATCGTTATACACAGGCATACTTTACAGACTAAGGCACTATTTGAATGTAAAATGTTTACTACAAGTTTATTTTACCCTAATATATCCACATCTTTTATATTGTTCATCTTTATGGGGAGGTGCCTATAAAACCTTCATTGACAGCCTCTTTATTAGTCAGAAAAAGTTGTTACGTGTTATGTTCTTTAAAAATCGTTATGACCATACCATCAGTATTTTCCGAGACTTCAAGTTATTAAGGCTTCCAGATATCATACTCCTTCAAACCAATCTTTTTGTACATAAATCCATACACTCTTTACCTTTAGACCTTGGCTTTAGAGCAATACCCTACAATGTAACCCGAAGACCACATGATTGACGTATACCATTGTGCAGGACATCACATGCACAACAGAGGATCTTGTCAAGAGGAACTAAAAGCTGGAACAACTTACCAGAACATTTTATTACTGATGAAAACTTAAAATCTTTCAAACGTAACTTGATAAAGAGCATGCTTGACAAATACAATGAAAATTTATAAACTCTTTACAACCATAAATGTCATATTGTGTTTTTTTTTTTTTTTATGGTTATTAAGAATTTTTTTTTTTTTATGCATTTGAAATGATTGGTTTAC
>JACEEZ010016073.1:20000-22500 GCA_016584305.1 Chionoecetes opilio
AGAAAAGTGAGAAAGTTTGTCCGGAAAAATAAAAGGGGGAAAAATAAAAAAGGCAACTTCCAAATTTTGGTACAAGAAAGAAAGAAGGGAGGGGGAAAGGGGAAAAAGGGGGGGAAAAGAAGGGAAAATACCAATTTTGCAAGAAAAGAGAGGAGAGAGAGAGAGAGGAGGAGAGAGAAAGGAGAGAGAGAGAGAGGAAGAGAGGAAGGAAGAGAGAGGAGAGGAGAGAGGGAGAGAAGAGGAAAAGGGGAGGGGGGGAGGGGGGAGAGAGAGAGAGAGGAGGAGAGAGAGAGAGGAGGAAAAGAGGGGAAAGAGAGGGGGAAAAGAGAGAGAGAGAGGAGAGAGAGAGAGAGGGGGGTTGAAGGGGGAAAAATTTGGAAATACAGAAAGAAAGAAAAAAATGCAAGAAGTCTGCTTCAAAACTAAAAAGGGGTGTACAAAAAAGGGTTTTGGAAAAGGAAAAAAGCGATCCCCCATGGATGTGGAAAGCAATAAAGAAAGAATACCCTTTAAAAAAGGTTTTTTTTAACAGAAGGAGAAAAAAGCAAAAAAGATCAAGAGAGAGAAAGAGGGCAGGAAGGTGTCAGAAAAAGAACAAGACGTTAAAGGGCCTGACAAGGGAGCCCGAACTGTCAGGAGGCAAAGTGAAAAGGGGAAAAAAAGGAAGGAAAAACCGGGGGACAACGTCAACAAAGTTCAGAGGACAAAATTTAAAAAGAAAACTGCATACAAGTACAAGGATGGAAAAAAGTGAAAAAACAAAAATGGGAAAAGAAATGAGAAAATTTTAGAAGGGAAACTGGGTAAAGGAAAAAAACCAACATATTCTAGATCAGGAAAGAGGACAACAGAGAAGACTATGAAACCTTGATGAGAGAGGAGGAGAGAGAGAGAGAAAGAGAGGGGAGAGAGAGAGAAGAGAGAGAGAGAGAGAGGAGAGAGAGAGAGAAAAGAGAGAGAGAAGAGAAGGAGAGAGGGGGGAGAGAGAGAGAGAGAGAGAGAGGAGAGAAGAGAGAGGAGGAGAAACGTAGGGGTAAATGAGGGGCCAGCAAGTGAAGGGGAGGTGCCCCGGGTGCTAAGGGAGCCAAAGGGTCGCTTTTAGGAAGAGCCGGGTGCAGGAAATGCCCACCCCCCAAAAAAAACTACAGCGAAAAATCAAAAGTTTCAAGCCACTGAAGAGGGGAAAAGGGCCCTGGACCAGATCAACTGAAACCCGAATACTCAAAAAACCTTTATAAAAATAAAACTTGCTGGAAGCCTGACAATAAGTTTTTAATATAATATTTGGAAAATGGGGAAATACCCCAAAAGTGGGGGACCCAACAACAATAATACCCAAAGTTAGAAACCCGGAGGTAAGACCCAAATCCCATACTAACCAACCTATCCTAGAAAAAAAATTCAGACAATAATACAACAGAATAGACACACATTTAGAAAAAATGGGGGGAGAAAGAGGAGCAAGCAGGAACACCCCCGGACAACGCCCTTAGGACAACACGACGTTTTTACATACTTTACAAGGAAGACTTAAGAAGAAAAAGCCACTCTACATACAGCAAAAATTACAACAAGGCCTACGATTTTTTCAACAGAGAGAACTAATTTGGCAATGATGACAGACAAATTTGTACAAAATAATGACCGTGTGATAGAAAATACAGAAATTACAAAACCGGAATCAGACAAACGACAAGAAAGAAACCCATCTAAAACACCGGGCCCTAACAAAAGGGCGACGGGAGCAACAACATTATTGAAACATTAACTACACAAGACGGAAAACTGCAAAAAAACGGCTTGGGTTGCTCGACGAAAAGTAAACAAAAATCATTTTTCTTGGGGGACGTGGGCTCCAAAGGTGGTAAAGTGGGATCGAAGAGGCGGGAAAAGCATCAAGGTTTGGATGGAAATAAGTGGAGGGTGCGGATGAGAAATAAAAAAGAAAAAGGGGCCTTTTATTATTTAACGTGAAAAAGGAAAAAGAAGAAAAAAGAGGGAAAAAAAGGACACAAAAATAAAATATTTTGGGGGGGAAACATTTAAAAACAAGAAAAGCTTCAAAAAAACTAAAAAAACTTTATTTTCCCAAGGCCCCGACAATGGTAGCCTGACCCATAGCATTTTTCTACGGAAACCCGCAACAAAAAGTTCTTGGAAAAAAATACTGGACATCCCCGTTTTTTACCCCTTTCTCCCCCACGGAAATATGGGTAGATTGTAATAGAGAGGAATAAAACACTGCAAGGGTACAAAAAACACGTTACGAACAATTTTTGGGAACAAACATTTTTCTGTCCTCCATTAGAAAAAACACTATACGTAATTCCTTGGTTTTCGGTCTAAGGGGGGAATTCCTACCCAGTCTAGTAAAAAAAACAAAATTTTTGTTTTTACCCCTTAACAGCTAAAAGTATAGAAAAAAAAAGATCTTTTGCATTTACAAGCACAAAGAAAGAATACATTAAATCTGAGCCTTTTTTTTCTGCACCTTTTGGGT
>JACEEZ010016073.1:27500-32500 GCA_016584305.1 Chionoecetes opilio
CTGTACAAGGAAGACGTAAGAAAGAAGAAAGCCACTCTACATAGCAGCAATAATTACAACAAGGTCTACGATTGTGTCAACAGAGATAAACTAATTCAGGCAATGATGACAGACAAAATTGATAGCAAAATAATAGACCGTGTGATAGAAATATACAGAAATGACAAAACCGGTCAGACTAAACGACAAGCAAGAGATGGCCATCAATAAAACACCTGGCCCAACACAAGGCTGCACGGGAGCAACAACATTATTGAAACTATTAACATACACAACACTGCAAAACATGCAAAACAACGGCTGTGGTTGCTCAGACGAGATAGTAAATAGTATGTTGCACTTTTCTTGGTGGACGATGGGCTCCAAAGGTGGTCAAGTGAGGATCGAAGAGGCGGAGAAAAACATCAAGGATTGGAGGGAAATAAGTGGCAGCTGCGGATGAGAAATAAATAAAGAAAAAGGTGACTTCCTATTATTTAACGTGAAAGAGGAAACAGAAGAAATACGAGGAATAAAAGTGATACATAAAATAAAGTATTTGGGAGGAAACATTAATAACAAGAACTGCTTCAAAAATCCTAAAAAAGCATTCCTTCCGAAGGCCCAGACAATGGGTAGCCTGACCCATAGCATTATTCTACGGAGCTGCAACAAAATGTTCCTTGGGAAAACATACTGGACATCAGCAGTTATACCCTTGCTGCCCCACGGAACTAGTGGGATAGATTGTAATAGAGAGGAAATAAGAACAGTGCAAGGCATACAAAACACTGTCTACAGAACAATTGTGGGAGCCAGAAAATACCCGGCAGAAGAAGGATTAAGAGGAGAAATAGGATCCTCACTATCTGAAACCAGACTAATGAGAAGCAGACTATCTTATATCCAGAGCACAGTTCAAGGAGGAAGGAAGGCGATGGTGGAGAAGGTCATGAGGAGCACAGTGACAGGTGGAGCAGATGTAGGGTCCAGAGACACCGGGAACATAATGGTGGAAAGGTTACCACTGAATACACAGAGGCAACACAGAGGCATGACAGAGGAGGAAGGGGAGAAGAAAGGACTGCCATGGGATACTAGGGAATGGAGGGAAGGAAGGACACAAAAATACAGTTTACAATTATACAGAGACGGATGAAGGTGATGGGACAAAATGACAGCTTGTATGACAACAGAATGGATTCAGAAAAGACAGCACAGATGAGACAGCAATGGGCCTGCAAGCCATCGCAACCTTGAAGGAAGGAAAATGTACATTGATATGCACATTAAAAACATTCCATTTATAAAAGCCAGGCAATTATGCTGTCTTACGTGTGAAGGATGGCCATCAGACACTGCTGAGATTCAGAAAGTTTGACCTGAACAAGATCAGGCAAGAGCTTTACAGCACAAGAGTAGATATGTGGCAGATTTCATCTCCTAAAGTGGACCTACTAGTAAGCTGGCCACCTGGGGAAGTCCTACCCGACCTAAAGAAATGCATGGTTGTGTGTCTGCCAAACCTTGAATGCCGAACTGTCCCCACAGAGGGATTACAGATGGACCTTTCCATGCATGACCTCTACCTCAGCATTGGGAATGGAGGGAGGCTGGAAATTTTAGACTCAAAGGAGCCAGATACCTGCCGAAGGGAGAGATTGGACAGAGAACTTGTTTCTGAAGAAACTCCTTACATTGGCACCATTGATATCTCCGAAATTAGAGAGGGTGTTTCTTTTACCCTGGTTTGTGAGGGGAGTGATGTACTGCCCTGTGTTCTCTTAGAGGTAAAGATAGGGGCATATGCTATGCTGCGCCTGGCCTTGGTGCTCATCTCCGTCCCATTACTCTCCGTGTAGGACTTACCACTGTACTGGTGTAGTGTAGGAAAAGTTCTTAAGGCTATTAAGCAGGGTAGAACAAGAAGTAACGTATTCAAACTGGAAAAGCATAGATATAGAAAGGAAATAGGGAAAAAACTGGTTCATAAATAGGGTTGTAAATGATTGGCATGGACTCTGTTGTCAGGTAGTTAGTGCGGAGTCAATATGAAGCTTTAAAAGGAGACTGGATACATACATGGATGGGGATGTATGTACCCCCCGAAATCACATCGGACGTCTATAATTTTTCCAGACACAGGAATATATTTGCTACGGATGCGAGACGCCGTTTTATTATTTTTGATACTATTAATCATTTACGAATAGACGCAGAAAAAAACTCAAATATATATAAGAAAATAATTCCGAAACGGATATTTTTCGGGAGATTCGAAACGTCATCAAATATAAAACGGCAAAAAAAAAGAAAACTGTACGAAATATCCTGTTTTACGAAGAAATTAAGACACTTTAACATATAAAACGGTACATCGCTGGGGCGAAATAGCTTGGTACGAAACAGTAAATAAAACGGTTGATATATATATAATTGTCGCCAAATTTCTTGCTGAAACGCATGAAATAAGCAGTTAATTCGTACAATCGCGGTTTTTTTCCCCAAACGCACACACACACGAACACACACCCTTATTTGTTTGTCTAAATGTTTCCATCACTTCACTGAACACACACACACACACACACACACACACACACACACAGATGTTGATAACTATATTTAATTCTATACAAAAGAATGATAACATTGTCCAGCTACAAGATCATGCTCATAATACCAGAAGAAATCAAATTAATGTAGTCTGTCCTCCATTTAGAACAACACTATACAGTAATTGTATCCTGTGTCTCGGTCCTGAGGGGTGGCATTCCTTACCTAGTCTAGTAAGAAACAATATTTATGTTTGTACCGTTAACAGCTAAAAGTATAGAATAAAAAAGTATCTTTTGCATTCACAAGCACAGTGAAGGAATACACATAATATCTGAGCTCTTTTTTGCTGCACCTGTGATATCATATTGCAAGGGTCTACTTGTATACTTTGTTAATATTTACTTCACTCAAGTATATTTCAATGATTATGTTGTGTACGTGTGTGTGTGTGTGTGTGTGTGTGTGTGTGGGTGTGGGTGTGTGTGTGGGGGGGGGTTTCATTTATTTTATGTGTATGAATATATTTACTGTATGCTCTTGTATGTGTGTGCATATGTATGGTATGTATATATGTTACATAATACTATGTTTGTATGAGCACGTGTGTGTGTGTATATATAGATAGTATACGTTAGTATGAGTAAGGATATTTACAGATGTTTTGTATGACTACTACATAGAGATGATATAATAGTCTTCGCGCTGGACTGTGCACATATTACCTTGCTTAATAACGGGCTCTGCTAACCATAGTTTTCTCAGCACACTTTTCCACGAAAGGTTAATGATGGATTTAATATTTGTGTGTATTCTTAGGGCAATAAAATACTTGAACTTGAACTTGAACTTGAACACACACACACACACACAAAAACATGGCTATTTCTAAACATTCCACCACATATAAACCATATTTCCAATAGGCTTATACTCTAGGCCTAATTTAAAACATAGGTATTCTGGGCCTGTCAGTTAGTTGATGGTGGTGGTGGTGGTGGTGGTGGTGGCGGTTACAGGCCGTGCGAACCCCCCAGGGTGAGGTGTGATCCCACCTAGAAAGAGGTTATCGTGTGAGGTCATATTCAAATGGGGGGTGACCTTAGCTGGGGGGTGACCTGGGACTGGGGGTCAAAATATAGATCGGAGAAAATTTGCCGGTGTCGCGTGGGCAGCCGTCTGTTTGTGAGGTGCAGTCCGTTTACTAACAAAGGCGTGTTGATGACGTGTTCTCAAAGACGTGTTCTCTCTCTCTCTCTCCTCTCTCTCTCTCTCTCTCTCTCTCTCTCTCTCTCTCACTGTCTGTCTGTCTGTCTCTTTCCAACGCGTTGAGGGGAATATTTACTAATATTGACTTGTTGTTCAAAGGCATGTCCAGGCGTCCTAGGACATGTCTTTGAACAACAAGTCAATATTAGTAAATATTCCCCTCAATGCGTCGGAAAAGAGAGAGAGAGAGAGAGAGAGAGAGAGAGAGAGAGGAGAGAGAGAGAGAGAGAGAGAGAGAGAGAGAGAGAGAGAGAGAGAGAGAGAGAGAGAGGTTTTCTTCTGGCGGCTTTGTTGATCAACACGCCTTTGTTAGTAGTAGGACTGCACCTCACAAACAGACTGCTGCCCACGCAACACTGTGCATAAACATAAATCATAATAATAAATATATAAAAATTTAAATAATAATAAATTAATTAGTATTAATAATAATAAATGTCTTAATAAATAAATAAATACATAAATAAATACATAAATAAATAAGCAGAGTAATATATAAGCAGTGTGAATAAGTGGAGTTTTAAATAAGTGGAGTTTTAAATAAGCGGAGTAATAAATAGTGTTAAAATAAGTGGAGTTTTAAATAAGTGGAGTTTTAAATAAGTGGAGTTTTAAATAAGCGGAGTTTTAAATAAGCGGAGTAATAATAGTGTTAAAATAAGTGGAGTTTTAAATAAGTGGAGTTTTAAATAAGTGGAGTTTTAAATAAGTGGAGTTTTAAATAAGCGGAGTAATAAATAGTGTTAAAATAAGTGGAGTTTTAAATAAGTGGAGTTTTAAATAAGTGGAGTTTTAAATAAGCGGAGTAATAAATAGTGTTAAAATAAGTGGAGTTTTAAATAAGTGGAGTTTTAAATAAGTGGAGTTTTAAATAAGCGGAGTTTTAAATAAGCGGAGTAATAAATAGTGTTAAAATAAGTGGAGTTTTAAATAAGTGGAGTTTTAAATAAGTGGAGTTTTAAATAAGTGGAGTTTTAAATAAGCGGAGTAATAAATAGTGTTAAAATAAGTGGAGTTTGAAATAAGTGGAGTTTTAAATAAGTGGAGTTTTAAATAAGCGGAGTAATAAATAGTGTTAAAATAAGTGGAGTTTTAAATAAGTGGAGTTTTAAATAAGTGGAGTAATAAATAGTGTTAAAATAAGTGGAGTTTTAAATAAGTGGAGTTTTAAATAAGCGGAGTAATAAATAGTGTTA
>JACEEZ010016073.1:40000-66398 GCA_016584305.1 Chionoecetes opilio
CCACATGCTGCCCATTAACTCTGCCTTGGACAGCTATAGCATGGGAGGACACAGGGGGGCGGCATGAGCCTCTAATCACAGGCGTCACTATAACAATCCTGCCTGCGCCACCACGGGCGAGAGCCAACCATCACAGCCCTTAAGTGTGCCTCCAAGGCCTGCCATCACAGCCCTCAAGTGTGCCTCCAGGGCCTGCCATCCCACCCCTGGAGCTATAGGCCTACACGTGCTATAGCCACATAAGTAAAAAATAAATAACACCTACCTTTTTGAAGTCTTCTGAAAAGCGGCTTTCGTGGTGGGATGCCATTTGTGTAGATAGAAAGGGAACTACCACGTGTAGGTCTCACGGCCTCTTGTAGCTTCCTTACGTTCTTATGTTCTTACGTTCTTATGTTCATAGACAAACTTGCTGGCAGGCAGGCAGGCAGTGACACCTGTAAAAAGACAGACCATAAGTGTATAAGTGTCTCAAGCCACCAGGAGAGACGTGTGGACGCCGGGCGCTCCGTCAGCTTCCCAATACAGGAGAGGAGAGCTATGGGCCTGTAGGAAGATGGGAGAGAAGGATCTTTACCCGGCTTGTGGATGGGGATGATGACGGAGGGCTTCCAACAGGTGGGGTAATTTCCTGTCTCCCAGCTGGCATTGTAAATGCGTAAGAGGCATTCCTGTAGGGGAGGGGAGAGGTGAGTGAGGAAATCGTAAGGGATGTGGTCGTGTCCCGCTGCCTTGCCAGTACGCAGTGTGGACAGGGCTGCATCCAGTTCCCGCCGGGCGTAAGGCTGGGTTAGCTCAGGAAGACCAGGGGAGGCGATGGAGGTAGAGGTGGCTTGGTGGAGGTCCGCAGGAGGATGGAGAGTAGGGGGAAGCCCGATCTTCTGGTGGTAGTGGCGAGCCAGAGCCTCTGCCTTCTCGGGGTCATCCAATAGAGACTGGGCACCATCCGTCAGAGGGATGGGGTGATGCGCCTTCCTGCCCTCCATAGAGTGCAGGAAGTCCCAGGTTCTCTTGGTGGAGGAAGAGAAGGAGAGGGAGGAGCAGTGGGAACCCCAGGCACTCCTCTGGGCCTTGAGGATGATCTTGGCGCTGAAGGCGTTGAGACGGCGGTAGTTAGTGCCTGCCAGTATCGTGGGTGTCCTCCGCCACTGGTTCCAGGCCCGACGGCGGGCCAGTACTGCCCGGGCACAGTCGTTATTCCACCATGGCTTCCCAGGGCGACGGGGTGTGCGACGCGTGGCAAGGTGAAAGGCAGCCGCACCCGCCGTCTCCAGCGTCTGATGGAAGGAAGACGCGGCGTCCTCCAAGGGTAGAGTGGAGATATCCGGTGAGGGCTGGAGGGCCTCCCTGTAACGCGGCCACTCGGAGGATCTTATTCTCCAGCGGGGCAGGCAGCCAGGATGGGGCTTCGGGTGAGCCTGTGGGACAGAGGCCAGCACAGGAAGGTGGTCACTCCCCATGTAAGGCCCAGTAGAGAAGGTGGAGGTGGTGAAGGCCGGGTCACCAATGAACAGGTCCAGGACCGAGGGAGCACCAGTGTGGGGGTGGAACCTGGTGGCCAGACCAGGCGGGCTCAGCAAGGAGAGGTGAGGAGAGTCCAACATTATCCTGAATAATGTGTTACCTGAAGGGTTCCGTTTGTGGGGAGGCAGGTCAGGCTCCCAGCATTGGTGGTGTGCGTTAAAGTCCCCCATGATGATCACCGGGGAGGGAGAGAGGCGATATAGTGTTCGATCTCCTGTGAAGTGGCGGCACCACCCGGGTGTATATTACTGCCACGGTGAGCCAACCTCTCCGGAGGCTAACCCTGGCAGCAACTATCTCCAGGCCCCACCGGCCATGGAGGAAGCGGGGAGTGGACAGCAGTCTCGGAGGGCAAGGAGGACACCTCCACCACGGCCCTGTGGCGGTCTTGGCNCCATGTAAGGCCAAACAGTACCGAAATGGGGTGTCAGGGGCTCAGCAAGAGAGGTGAGGAGGTCCAACATTATCCTGAATAATGTGTTACTGAAGGGTTCCGTTTGTGGGGAGGCAGGTCAGGCTCCAGCATGGTGGTGTGCGTTAAAGTCCCCATGATGATCACCGGGGGAGGGAGAGAGGCGATATAGTGTTCGATCTCCTGTGAAGTGGCGGCACCACCCGGTTGTATATTACTGCCACGGTGAGCCAACCTCTCCGGAGGCTAACCCTGGCAGCAACGATCTCCAGGCGCCCACCCGGCCACTGGGGAAGGGGAAGCGGGGAGTGGAGCAGCACGTCTCGGAGGGCAAGGAGGACACCTCCACCACGGCCCTGTTGGCGGTCTTGCCTGAGGATAGAGTAGCCCGGAAGGTTGAGCGCGAGGTGAGGGGGGAGCCAGGTCTCGCACAACCCGACCACTGAAGGAAGTGAGTCCCGCAGGTAGGTTTGCAGTTCAGATGATTTCCGGAGGAGAGACCTGGCATTCCAGAGGAGGAAGGTGAGGGCCATATCCTATTCAAATAGGGAGGAGATGAGCATGGAGAGGGTGGCCACAGATAGGTGAGAATGGCTGGCACAGGTGTGCCTTCTGGTAGAGGTGGTAACCTTCCAGAGGAGGGTGAAAAGAGAGGAGATTACTGTATCCACGGAGGAGGCGGAAGAAGCTGGTGCTGCAGTTGAGTGATCAGGATGCCAGGGCGGGGCGGGAGGCCTTGGGGACATAACGGGGGACGGGATCAAAGGAGCGGCATGGCGAAAGGCACGTCCTGGTTCCTCCCTACGGTGGGGTGGCGAACCGTGCGGCCGGTGCACTTCAGCCTCGATGGTGGAGTGGGTGAATTCAGACTCGAGATCTGGGGGGGTGGGTGTAGACGGAGGGGCCTGATATCCGGGCGGTCGACGAGGTTGACGCAGGCGGATGCGACGGCGCACAGGAGGAGGAGTGCTGCCGGGTTCAGGGTCGACGACGGGAGCCTGAGGCAAGGAGGCATCATCTTCCGGGGCCTCCTGCAGCGGGCCGTACCTATTCCCTGTGGCGATGGCGGAATACGACATACCTGGGTGGACCGACGTAGCTGGGGTAGAGTAGGTGCAGCTGGTGCAGGCTTGGTTGGTGATGGTTGTGGCCTGCGGAGGGCCGGAAGGCTAGGCAGGTCGAGGTCCCTCAGCTGCGTGTTGATGGCGTGCAGGGGCGTCCCTCCCGCGCCAAGTCAGCATAGAGCTGCTGAGCCGGCAGTTGAAAGTGCAGTGCGCAGACCTGGGCCCATGTGGTCCCCCGCACTGGAAACAGCGAAAGGGCCTGGTGCAGGTGATGTCGTCTCGCCTGCATGGGTGAGGCCCGCTGCACCTGGAGCATCGCACCGGAGACCTGCAGGTGTTGAGGGAGTGGCCGATCCGATGGCACCCAGAGCAGCGGAGCAGAGGGAGGAGGTAGGGGCGTGCCCAGTACACCAACTGGGAGATGGACACCTTTGTGGGAAGGGTCCCACTCACCTTTAGGCGGAGCCACTTTCCAGTGGTGTACCTGGGCAGATTGTGGGCCGGGATCCAGGTGATCTCGACCACCTCGCCTCCATCGAAGGATCGAAAGTCCCTCCGGACCTCAGTGATGTCAGTTGAGTCATCCAGGGGCCCCACCCTGGCGTAATGGTAGTCAGGGCCTTCACGCTCAGCCCTGCGGCAGGTGACCTCCCATTCCCAGGGTAAGGAGGGCCTGCCCCAGTTCAGGACCTTGGCGGATGTTGTGTCCCAGATCACAACAACAAGGGACAGCCGTTTCCCAGGGCGCGTGGTTTCCCCCTCGAGGACATACTTGCCGAGGGTCGAGAGGTGGAGGAGCATGGGAGACCCGGCACGGATTAGCAAAGACCTTGCCACCCGACGCAGCGCTGAGGAGGTAGGACGCCTGGACATATGCAACTGGAAGGAACAGGGTGTCGGAGTCGGTGCGAGGGCCTTACAGGAGCTTCCTGCTGAGGGGGAAGGCGCCGTGCCCTCTTGCTGGCGGAGCGGAAGGGGAGGACAGGAGGCTTCATCACTCATGGACATACATGGCTGGCTCCGGTCCCCGGTGACGTGTCAGACATGGCGGCGGCAGACGGGAAACACAGACGAGGAGCAGGCTGTACACATTACCAGCGATGGGGGTAGGCCCACAACGGTCAAGCACAAGGGGGCTGGCGAGGCGAAGTCCAGCAGTGCAGAGCAGCTTCAAGCGACCCCGAAGGGGCGAGCTGTTACACTGTGATGAGAGCCGGAGCGAGAGCCGGTGAACCTATCACCAGGCTGCGGGGCTGTCACTCGATGTAGCTGCATATTTGCAGGGTGTTTTGATGGGTCTGTGGGAATTATTAGGGTTTTTTGTGGGATTTTGGTTGTTTTGTAGGATTTTGGTGATGGGTGTGGAAGGAAATTGTCCGAGTGACTTTTTTGTGACGTTCAGGGACGCGAATTTTTTCTTTGGTTAAAGTATTGGTAAATATCCAGCTGAAAACCGAACTCACTGTGGACGAACAATTTTTTTCTGGTTGTGTTTTTTGTGTTTTGAATGGGGAATCTGAATAAGTTTCTGTGTCGTCTCCACCTAGGTAGCAATAGGTGGTATTAGTAGTAGTAATAATAATAGTGTGGTAGTAGTAGTTACCGTAGATAAAGTCAGTCGCCACCACCTGCACTAATGTCGCCAGGCGCCAAATATTACGAATGATAAGCCTCAATACTGCTTTGTTCTGTGCCATGAAGATGCTTACAAGTAGTTTCTATCATGCTGTATAATCTACAGTTTCAGCGTTGTTTGATGCTTTGTAGCTGCTAGTATAGACGGTTTTACAATTCGCTACGCGTTTTTTTTTCGGGCGACGACGACCGCGGTACGACATCAGTAAATAAACACTAGATGGCGACTCTACTGTTGGTAAGCCACTTTGTAGATTTTGTAATTTGTTCATTTATAGGCCCCTACTATGACACAAGAGGAAGGACACAAAATGACACAGACTCCAGATAGCCCCTTCTAAAACTGTCCTGAAATCATGGATGTAGGAAATGGTAACTATTAACGCCACCACACACGGTGTAAACAGAAAAAAAAAAAAAAAAAAAAAAAAGTTGTTACCGGCGGACTTTAGTTCGACAATGAGTCTACAATTCGGACGATTGACGACGTAGTTATCATCGGAAGACACCACAATACCGAATACCAATATACAATAATATAATGTTATCTACGGTAACCGTTTCGTCGCAAATATTATGTATTTATTTTTTTTTTTGTTGCAAAAATGACAAAAAGAAAAAAAGGGAAAAATTGAACCTTTACAGAAACCTACAACCTTGACCTAACCTAAAACCTAACCTTGACCTACCTTGACCTACCTAACCTTGGACCTAAACCTAAACCTGACCTAACCTAACCTTGACTAACCTAACCTTGAACCATAAACTAACATTGACCTAACCTAACCTTGACCTAACCTAACCTTTTACCAAACCTAAACCTAACCTGTACATAAACCTACACCTGCCAAACCGAACCTAACCTGGTAATTAATGACGAGAGTTTCACGGTCTTTTTCAGAGACACCGACTCGTTTTTCCCGGCCTAATAGGTGCTTGTTCTAATGGAGATAGTTTCATTGCGCAAAAAACCATCGTTAAATTTTTTTTTTAAATAAATAAAATTAAAAAAATCCATCAGAAAAAGCACTTGAAACTTGTCCGGGAAAAATTAGTCAGGGTCTTATAGGCTTTAATGAAACATAACCTAAACCTTATAGGCTTTAATGAAACCTAAACCTAACCGTATAGGTTTTAATGAAACCTAACCAACTTTAACCACAAAGTATAACCTTAACCTAACCTTAACACTCTTACCTGCTTGGTGTCTTGGTGACTGTGGCAGACCCAGCTCTGAGCACCCAGCTCTTTAATGTCTTTCCAGAGACATCAATATTGTTGGTGTGGACCCCCGTCACTGGATCCACCAAAGCTCTTAGGAGTGGTCCACGAACTCTGGGTGTATATCCCATGTCGCTGAGGCCCTATAGGCTTTCAAGGCAATGATGATACGGACTGTCACTGAAAACATCCTACACACTCCATGTTTCAAAAAGCCAACAGACTTTTAAAGGCTGAGACAAATTGAGGAGCTTTGTTTTTAAGTAAGAGCTATGATTGGCCGCCTCAAAAATTATAATAGAGCCTTTGGATTGGCTATATATTAGTGTGCCGATTGGCAGACCCAATATAAATGGTCGTATTCTGGACTGAGAGTGCTGTGAAGTGTGGGGCAGGGGTTATCCAGCTTCTTTCTTGGAATACAGGCTGAGGCCAGGGTGCGTACTTGACTCCATCACTTTTCAAACGCTTGTATGGACTGGGTATTGGACAAGGTTGTTAGACAAAAGTGATGTTGGAGCATCCCTCCCCCTCGGCAACACCAAGATCACTGATTGTTTTCGCCGATGATGCAGAATTTTGTGAGGTCGCTGGAGGTCCTGGTGATCGGCTCTCGAGGCGCTGCACGAGGAGGCAAAAGCCTTGGTAAATTGAGGTCTCCAGGCTCAAGACCAAAGTCCAGGTGTTGGAGAATTACTAGATGAAGCAGTACAGTATGTTCATGCATGTGGCGAGGGACATTGAGATCTGGAAAGTTTTACATAACCTGGTAGCGCAGTCCATAATGACGGTCACGTCAAGAAGTCTTACGGCGGATGGCATAAGCCCCGGTGTTATGGACTCGCTCAGCGGAGGATTTGGCGGTGTCGGTACTGTGCAGGAGGACAAAGATCGGATCTTCCAGTCGTTGTGATCCCGTCCTACTGCTAGGTTGAGAGACATGGTACACTAAATAGTGACTTGAAGAGAAGAAATCAGTGCTTTTGGTAATAAGTGGTCTCGCAGAATCATGGGTATCGCTGGGATTGGAAAATTTAAGTGTTCAAATCAAGCGATTGCACCGTGAGACTGAATGAGGCCTATTACATCATAGTTCCGTTCAGAGCCAACTTCGGCTATATGGGCATGTGGCACGCTACCCTGGAACCGATCGCTTCCCATCGCGGTTTTCTGTAAGAGCCAATCCGGCATGGAGGAGGCCAAGGGGGGCGCCCACAAAGGGCTCGTGGCTGGGGCAAGGTGAGTTTTCTTGTCGAGAGTGCTTGGTATGGGAAGCGAGCTGCATGGTGAACTCGCGCGTGGTGACCCCCGGGAGTGCGTCGTAAGGGTGGGGCGAGGCGACGCGCCCACGGTGAATCCCCCAATGATTGATTGATTGATTGGCTGAGGGAAAAAAATGCGCGCTGTCATGGCTAATTGTAGATGCTATGATTGGCTACCTGCTAGGTGGGAATTCCCTGATCCACCAGAAATATCCTAGGTCGCATGCCTACGAGGGTCAGTCGAAATAGAGTTTGATGGAGGAGGGTGTGTCTGTTTGCGTTATAGACAACAAAAAGGATCATTTCAATCTATTACATCAGTTTGTATATTAAGCGCAAGTAGAGGAACAGTGTACAGTATATTGAGCAAAAAAAATACAGAAAACGGGAGTTAATAAGGTCTGTAGCGAACGTGAAACTCTCGTCAATTACAACCCTGTAACGGTACCTTTACCAACTTTCAAAAAAAACAAAAAACACAAAAACCTTAACCTTTACCTAAACTAAAAAAAAAAAAAACATATCTGGCCTAAACCTTTGGTATCATTTTACGAGGCACCAAACCTTGCCTACCACAATGAGGGCATGGTTTTTGTTACCTTAGTATTCTAAGAGACATTTCTCCTTGAGCTATCCGTCGCAAATAAATAGTCTGAGATATAGAACATTTAGGTGGGTGGAGGAATAAGTCTCCTGTTTACAAATGCCTCCCTCTTCTCTTCTTGTGACCTGCAACGCTTTGTTTCGGAGTAGTTTCCGTGCGTATGCCGTGGATAGAGTTAATCTCGGGGTTGGATTTATTAAAACTTTTATTATTGGACCCAGTTAGGAGGTTACAGGTAGGTAAGGTTAGGTTAGGTTCAGGTTAGGTAAGGTTAGGTTCAGGTTAGGTAAGGTTAGGTTAGGTTAGGTTTAGGTTAGGTAAAGTTATGTTAGTTTAGAATCGGCCATTACAACCTCTCTGAAAACTGACAAATTCAACGAAAAGTAAAAACTTGAAGAAAAAATCAAAGGGGAAAGAATCACTTTAAAATTCAAACTTTTCGGTAATTTCCGCTCTGCTTTTCGATAAACTTTATGTCATCAAACAGGTAAATCGCGTGAATTCGTTTCCTAACCCAAAAACCCCGTATTTCCCGCCAGGCCCAAGTCGTAGGGGGGCGGGGGGTAGAAGCAAACAGAAGCATTTCCCACAGTTTTTATGGGGATTTTCCTGTTAAAAAACACAAAACACGTTGGTAATTATAGTTTTGAGCACGAAATGGGAGTTTGGAATATTGTAAAACATTGACCAAGCATAGTTCTAATGTGTTTTGATGGAATCCTGGTACTCGTCTTTGTACGAAAATGGTTGTTTATAGTGTACTAAACTACGGGTTATAGGGGAGTTTCGTACACAACTTGTTTCGTACCCAGGTTTTGTAGTTGTTCGTACACTGCTATGAGTTTTTTGTTACATACCTGGTGTCGTTTGTAACTAGTAGTCAAGTTCAACTCGGCGGAGTGGTACGAAAACGACCTTGGTTTCATATAGACTACGAAACAACTTTTTGGTGTACGAACAATCTGTGTACGAATGATGTTGGTAGCTGGTGTAGTCCTGTAGTAGTAATAGTATTAGTTTATAGAATGGTTATAGGGGGGGGGGGGGTATGAGAGAGAGATGAGATGGAGAGGTGTCATAGTAACAGAAAGTGGAGAGAGAGAGGAGGAGATTTCTGGGGGGAAAAAAAAAAAACCCCCCCATTTTTTTAAAATTTTGTTTTTAGTACTATTTTTTTTACATTGCTATATATATTTTTTCTCTTGATTATTTTCATTTTTTTCTTCTGGTTTGGTTCATTCCTTTTTATTGCATTTCCTTCCTTCTTCCTTCCTTCTATCTTTTCTATATTTTCTTTTGCTCCAGCAAGAAACTCTTGCGTCGGGCAAGCATCTTTCAGGAGGATTGAACAGCAAGCAAATTTTTAGCAAAGAAATTTTTTCTCTTGCACGTGTAAGTCTCACGGCCTCTTGTAGCTTCCTTATTTTTCTTATGTTCTTATGTTCTTATCAATTGCGACCTCAGAAGGCGTCATCTGAGTAGCTCTGGGCGGTCCGCCATCATAGCATTATTGCCACTGACAGTATTCATAAACATTCTTTGCCACTCAGAGCAACTCAAAGTGCATCAGAGTGGCTAAGAGTAGCAAAGAAGCTCTTTATAAAAAACCACCCCTGATCTAAAAACAAATACACAGACGCGTTTGCACTCAAGTGCTTTTCATATTCAACGGAAAATTGTTTCAGGAAATACTATTTTCTATAATTATATTAGTTATTTTTTAAGTGGGGGGGGAAAAAACAAAAATGTGATGTCGGTGGCAAAATGAGCCCTTATGGGACAGGTGGATGGAGGAAGCGGTCACTTGTCTGGATCCCATGGCAGGGATTGACCTCTGCCCCCCCCCCCCCCTATCTTTATGTTATGTATTGATTTAATGGAAAGTATTTAACTGTATAGTTTTGTTTTTACTATGCACTGTATGTACACATTCCTGAGCAAATTTCAATTGAATAGAAGAATATTATGTTACCAATTCTGTCCTTGCCTGTTTATTGAGAGAGAGAGAGCCAGCCCGCCCCTCTCTCTCACTCCCCCATTATCTGCCCATACCCATATTGGTTGTGCCTGATGTGCAAGGACTTAGCACACTGCCTGATTGAAGGTCACTAGCACTCACCACTCCACTCCTCCACCCATGTAGAGTTGTGGCGCCCCCCCCCCCCCATGGGGGAGGCTCCGTGCTGGCCTTACTCCTTGGCTGCAAACACTGGGCAGGTGTTAGCTGGAGGGTGAAGCAGGAAGCACTCTTCAAGGAAGCACTTGCCTTGCTTGTGTGCGACGGCCACCAAATGTTACAGGTGCGGAGGTGAAGAGTCCACGGTCGGCGCCCACGCCAGGACTACTCCGGCTTCCTTGTATTAGGGAACGCCTGGTTCATACTAACGGGGGCCTACAACCGGGTTCCTGCAGGACCAGTGGACGCCTCCACCACAGGGGTGCTGGCAGAAGTAGTGCTGCAATGGACGGCGTAAGGACCTACAATTGTGACCACTGTGGCAAAGTGTGCTCCAGCAAGGCGGCATTACTGCACAATCCTCACCCATACACGCAAGACAAGGCTGAAGTTGTGACCACTGTGGCAAAGTTGTTCACTCGTAAGGGTGATCTTAGGAGCCACATGCTCACCCACACTGGTGAGAGAAACTTCTGAGTGTCAGGAGGGTAGGAAATCATTTGCCCGCAGAGCAATCTTAACGAACACATGCTCACCCACACTGGTGAGAGAAACTTGAGTGTCAGGAGTGTAGGAAACATTTGCCGCAAGAGCAATACGTAATGAACCACATGCTCACCCATACTGTGAGAGAAACTTTGAGTGTCAGGAGGTAGGGAAAAACATTTTCCCATAAGAGCATCTTCACACACACATGCTTCACCCACACTGTGAGAGAAATTTGAGGCCAGGAGTGTAAGAAACATTTTTACCCGCAAGAGCCATCTTAACAAACACATTGCTCCCACCACTGGTGAGAGAAACTTTGAGTGTCAGGGGTGTAGGAAAACATTTGCCCGAAAGAGCAAGCTTAACGAAAACACATGCTCCCCACAATGGTGAGAGAAACTTTGAGTGCCAGGAGTGTAGGAAAACATTTACCCTCAAGAGCAGTCTTAACACACACATGCTCGCCCACCACTGGTTAAGAGAAATTTGAGTGTCAGGAGTGTAGGAAAACATTTACCTCAAGAGCAGTCTTAACACAAACATGCTCAACCCACACGGTGAGAGGGAAACGTTTGAGTGTCAGAGTGCAGGAAAAACATTTACCGCAAAAGCAGTCCTTAAACACACATGCTCACCCACACTGGTGAGAGGAAGTACAAGTGTGCTATTTGCGGCAAGTGTTTTCCTAGAGGGTCGTGTGCCAGGATACCAGGACACACCTTGAGGAGGGGAGTGGATGTGTGTGGGGTTGTGCTTTTGGTGGTGGGTTGATGGGCTGCCAGGCACATATACAAGGCCACTTGTGAGGTGAAGAATATCAATTAAAGCCACTTCATGAATAAATTGTGTTCAATGTTTTTATTCACAGATTACAGAGGGAAAAATGAAGAAGAAGAGCTTGTGGAGAGAGGTTATAATAAGAAGTGTGTCAGGAGGTTATATAATAATAGGTTCAACATGAATCGCCAATGAACAGACTTAGAAGAGAAATACAGTATTATTATCACTCTTCCTCCTCCTCCTCCTCTTCTTCATTTGGCACTTCCTCCTCCTCTTCCTCCAGAAAGTAATATAGTAAGAAAGAATTAATAAACAACTTTCCCCATATGATTATATGTTTATGTATTTTTGCCACTAGTTTGTTTATATTTTGTTATGCTTTAAATGATAAAAAGTCAAGAAAGTAAGAGAGAGAGAGAGAGAGAGAGAATAATGGGAGTTTTCAAAGCTAAGCCGCCAGATGTCTCGCGCTCTCACATCCTCTGCCCTTTGAGATGAAGGTCTATCATTTACCGTGTAAATTCCCCCTTATACCTTTTCGGACATATCAGAATTACCCGTCAATACACAACTGAAACAGTTCTTAATAAAAAATGTAGTTTATCACTTATTTGCCTGCAGGGATGAAAATATTGCAAAAGATTTGAATATATGAAAACTCAATCTTTAAAATCGTGTTTTCATGAAAACAAGCAGAATGAGGCTTCAGGAAATATCTACTTGTATGTAAGCATTCACTGAGCATGACTACATGTCCTACTCTTGGCACAATATCACAAACTCATCACAAATAGTATCACTATCAGAACTTTACCTTACATAGTAACATTAAGCTGAAAAAAGTAAATTACATAGAATACAGACACACAACTATATGTCACTGGTTGAGATCCCAGCCAGAAAAAACAATGGAAGGCTTCCCTAAAAGTGTAGTAAGTAGGTTAGTGTAGATAAGTAGGAAGTAAGCAGTAAGTAGTATAGTAAGTATAGGAGTGGGAAAGAACGTTTGAGGCAGTAGTGTGGAGCCAAGATCCTTAATTGCACTGTTTATTTTACTCGCTTATTTATCACTTTCTCAACTTAAAATGTTCTCACTAAATTTCACTATTTTTGTATTTCACTTACTTTTTTATCTATCTTTTATCAAAATCTTTTTATCTAACTATATATTTATCTTCCACTCTCGGTCTGACTGAGTGTGCTTATGGGTTGTTGTGTGTCTGGGTGTGTGTGTGATGTGGCTGTGCTGGCGTGATGTGTGATGTGGTGTGGCTGCCAGTGATATGGGTGTGTGGCTGGCCGTGGTGTGATGTGGTGTGGCTGGGAGTGATATGGGTGGTGTTGGCTGGCAGTGATGTGTGATGTGGTGTGGCTGGCAGGATATGGGTGGTGTGGATGGCCAGTGATGTTGTGATGTGGTGTGGCTGGCAGTGATATGGGTGGTGTGGCTGGCAGTGTGTTGATGTCTGGGTGTCGTGTGTGTGCGGGCGGGGGTTGGGGGAGGGGTGTGTGGGCTGTGGCTGGCAGTGATATGGGTGTGTGGCTTGGCAGTGATATGGGTGGGTGTGGCTGGCAGGATATGGGTGGTGGGGCTGGCCAGTGATGTGTGATGTGGTGTGGCTGGAGTGATAGGGTGGTGTGGCTAGCCAGTGATGTGTGTATGGTGGCTGGCAGGTAGGGTGGTGTGGCTGGGAGTGATGTGTGATGTGGTGTGTGGCTGGCAAGTGATATTGGGTGTGGGCTGGAGTGATGTGTGATGTGGGTGGCTGGGAGTGATTATGGTGGTGCTGGTTGGCAGTGATATGGGTGGTGTGGTGGCAGTGATATGGGTGGTGTGGGATGGCAGTGATGTGTGATGTGGTGTGGACTGGGATGGAATGGGTGGTGTAGCTGGCGGTGATATGGGTGGTTGTGTGGCTGGCAGTGATGTGTGATGTGTGTGGCTGGGAGTGATATTGGGTGGTGTGGCGGCAGTGATGTGTGATGTGGTGTGCTGGGAGTGATAGGGTGGTGGGCTGGCAGTGATGGTGATGTGGTGTGGCTGCAATGTATGGGTGGTGTGGCTGGCAGTGATGTGTGATGTGGTGTGGCGGAGTGATATTGGTGGGTGCGGCTCTGGCAGTGATGTTTTATGTGATGTGGTGTGGCTGGGAGTGATATGGGTGGTGTGGCTGGCAGTGATGTGTGATGTGGGGTGGCTGGCAGTAATATGGGTGGTGTGGATGGCCAGTGAGTGTGTGTGGTGTGGCAGGCAGTGATAGGGTTGTGTGGTTGGCAGTGATCTGTGATGTGGGTGTGGGCTGGCAGACACATATCACTGACAACCACACCACCCATATCACTGCCTGCCACACCACATCACACATAACTGCCAGCCACACACACCCATATTACTGCCAGCCACCCCACATCACCACATCACTGCCAGCCACAAACCACCCATATCACTCACAAGCCACACAATCCACAAATCACTGCCAGCCGCACCACCCATATCACTCCCAGCCACAACCACATCACACATCACTTGCCAGCCACACCACCCATATCATTGCAGCCCACACCACCTCACACATCAGCCAGCCACAACCACACCATATCACTCCCAGCCACACCACATCACACATCACTGCCAGCCACAACCCAATCACTCCCAGCCAAACCACATCACCACATCACGCCAGCCACACCACCCATATCACTTGCACAGCTACACCACCAATATCACTCCCAGCCACACCAAATCACACATCACTGCCAGCCACACCACCCATATCACTGCCCAGCAACACCACCCATATCACTGCCAACACACCACCCATATCACTCCCAGCCACACCACATCACAAATCACTCCCAGCCACACCACCAATATCACTGCCAGCCACACCACATCCACACAAATCACTCCAGCCACACCACCCCTATCACTGCCAGCCACACATCATCACATCACTGCTAGCCACACCACACATATCAATGCCAGCCACACCACATCACACATCATGCCAGCCACACACCATATCACTGCCAGCAACACCACCCAGATCCTGCCAGCCACACCACCCATATCACTGCAGCCACACAACATCCACACATCACTGCCAGCCCACACCACCCATAACACTGCCAGCCCACACCACCATCACACATCACTGCCAGCCACACCAACCCATATCACTGTGCCAGCCACACCACATCACACATCATGCCAAGCCACACCCCCACCATTATCACTGCCAGCCACACCACATCACACCACTTGCAGCCACACCACCCATATCACTGCCAGCCACACCACATCACACATCACTGCCAGCCACACCACATCACACATCACACCCAGACACACAACAACCCATAGCACACTCAGTCAGACCGATAGTGAAGATAAATATATAGTGAGATAAAAAGATAGTGATAAAAAGATAGATAAAAAGATAGTGAAATACAAAAATAGTGAAATTAGTGAGAACATTTTAAGTTGAGAAAGTGAGAAAATAAGCGAGTAAAATAAAAAGTGCAATTAGGATCTTGGTCTCCACACTACTGCCTCAAAACGTTTACTTTCCCCACTCCTATAACTACTCTACTACTTTAACTGCTTACTTACCTCACTACCTAACACTAACAACTTACTACACTTTTATGGGAAGCACTTCATTGTTTTTCTGGCTGGGAATCTCAACCAGTGACATATAGTTGTGTGTCTGTATTCTATGTATTTACTTTTTTCAGCTTAATGTTACTATGTAGGTAAGTTCTGATAGTGAATACTAATTTGTGATGATTTGTGATATTGTTCCAAGAGTAGGGACATGTAGTCCATGCTCAGTGAATGCTTACATACAAGTAGATATTTCCTGAAGCCTCATTCTGCTTGGTTTCATGAAAAAACACGATTTTTTAAAGATTGAGTTTTCATATAATTCAAAATCTTTGCCAATATTATCCACTCAGCAAATAAAATGATAAACTACTTTTATTAAGAAACTTTTTCAGTTGTTGTATTGAAGGGTAATTCTGATATGTCCGAAAAAGTACAGGGAATTACGGTAAATGATAGACCATTCCACCTCAAAGGGCAAGAGGATGTGATGGAGCGCGAGACATCTGGCGGCTTAGCTTTGAAACTTACCATATTCTCTCTCTCTCTCTCTCTCTCTTACTTTCTTGACTTTTATCATTTAAAGCATAAACAAAATATAAACAAACTATGGCAAAAAACAAAAACTCATAACAATAATAATCAAATGGGGAAAATTGTTTTATTAATTCGTTCATTACTAATATACTTTCTGGGAGAAGAGGAGGAGGAAAGTGCCAATGAAGAAGAGGAGGAGGAGGAGGAAGATGTGATAATCATACTGTATTTCTCTTCTACTGTCTGTTCATTGGCGATTCATGGTTAACCTATTATTATATAACCTATGACACACTTCTTATTAAACCTCTCTCCATCTCTCTCTTCATTTTTCCCTCTGTAATCTGTGAAAATAAAACATGAACCACAATTATTCATGAAGTGGCTTTATTGATATTCTTAACACCTCACAAGTGGCACTGTATACATGGCAAGCCCATTCACCCACACCACAACGCAAACCCACCACCACAGCCATTCCCTCCTCACAGGGTGTCTGGATATGCCTGGCAACCGACCTTGCTAGGAAAAACACTGCCGCAAATATCACACTTGTACTTCCTCTCACAGTGTGGGTGAGCATGGTGTGTAAGACTGCTTTTGCGGGTAAATGATTTTCCTGCACTCCTGACACTCAAAGTGTCTCTCCCAGTGTGGCGGTGAGCATGTGTGTGTTAAGACTGCTTTGAGGGTAAATGTTTTCTACACTCCTGACACTCAAAATTTTTTCTCTAAACCAGTGTGGGTCGAGCAGGGTGTGTTAAGACTGCTCTTGAGGGTAAATGTTTCATACACTCATGGCACTCAAAGTTTTCTCTCACCATGTGTGGGTGAGCATGTGTTCGTTAAGATTCGCTCTTGCGGGCAAATGTTTTCCTACACCCCGACACCTCAAAGTTTCTCTCCACCAGTGTGGGTGGAGCATGTGTGTGTTAATGATGGCTCTTGCGGGTCAAATGTGTTCCTACACTCTGGCACTCAAAGTTTTCTTCACCAGGTGGGTGAGCAGTGTGTGTGTTAAGATGGCTCTATGGGAAAATGTTTTCCCTACACTCCTGACACTCAAAGTTTCTTCACCAGTACTGGGTCGAGCATGTGTTCATTAAGATTGCTCTTGCGGGCAAATGATTTCTCTACCACTCCTGGACACTCAAAGTTTCTCTCACCAGTGTGGTGTGGAGCATTGTGTACGTTAAAGATTGCTCTTGCGGGCACAATGATTTCCTACACTCCTGACACTCAAGTGTCTCTCACAGTGTGGGTGAGCATGTGGATCCTAAGATACCCTTCGAGTGAACACTTGCCAGTGAGGTCACACTCAGCCCTGTCTGCGTGTTGGGTGGAGGATGTGTGCAGTAATGCCAGCCTTGATGGAGCACACTTGCCACAGTGGTCACAAGGTAGGTCCTTACGCCCTCCAATTGCAGCACTACTCTGCCAGCAACCCCTTGGTTGGAGCGTCAGCTGGTTCTGCAGGAACCCCGGTGGAGGCCCCGGTGGATGAACCAGGCGTTCCCTAATACAGGGAAGCCGGGAGGAGTCCTGGCGTGGGCGCCCGCACCTGGTACTCTTCACTCAGCACCTGTAACATTGGTGGCCGTCAGCACACAAGCAGGCAAAGTGCTTCCTTGAAGAGTGCTCTCCTGACTTCACCCTCAGCTAACACCTAGCCAGTGTTTGCAGCCAAGGAGTAAGGCCAGCCACAGGAGCCTCACGCCACCCACTTACAGGTGGAGGAGATGGAGGGTGTGAGTGGCTAGTGACCTTCAATGCAGGCAAGTGTAGCTAAAAGCCTTGCACAATCAGGCACAACCAATAATGGGGTAAGGAGGCAGGATAATGGGGGGAGTGAGAGAGAGGGGCGGGCTGGCTTCTCTCTCTCAATAAACAGGCAAGGACAGGAATATGGAACATGATATTCTTCTATTCAATTGAAAAATTTGCTCAGGGAATGTGTACATACAGTGCATAAGTAAAAACAAAAAAACTATCACAGTAAATATTTCCATTAAATCAAACATAAACAAAAGATAGGGGGGGGGGGGGGGCAGAGAGTCAATCCCTGCATGGATACAGGACAAAGTGACGCTCCCTCAGCCACCGTCCATAAGGGCTCATTTGCACCGACCATCACATTTTCACTTAAAAAAATAAACTAATATAATTAATAGAAAAAATTATTTCCTGAAACAATTTCCGTTGAATATGAAAAAGCACTTGAGTGCAAAAGCGTCTGTGTGTTTTTGGGAGGGGTGTTAGATCTCAGGGGGGTTTTTATAAAGACTCTTTGCTACTTTAGCCACTCTGGCACTTTTGGAGTTGCTCTGAGTGGCAAAGTAATGTTTATGAGATACTGTCAAGTGGCCCAAAATGCATGAGTGGCGGGAACCGGCCCAGAGTACTCAGATGACGCTTCTGAGTTGCCATGAGTCAGAACATAAGAAAACATTAAAAAATAAGGAAGCTACAAGAGGCCGTGAGACTTACACGTGCAAGAGAAAATTTCTTTGCTAAATTTGCTTGCTGTTCAATCCTCCTGAGAAAGATTGCTTGCCCGACGCAAGAGATCTTGCTGGAAGCCAAAAGAAATATAGAAAAGATAGAAGGAAGGAAGGAAGGAAGGAAATGCAATAAAAAAGGAGAACCAAAAAACAGAAAAGAAAAAAATGAAATAATCAAGAGAAAAATATATATAATCAATGTAAAAAAATAGTACTAAAAAAACAAATAATGTCCTAAATCTCTCTCCTCTCTCTATCCACTTTCTGTTACTTATGAAACCTCTCTCTCTCTCTCGCTCTCATATAACCATTCTATAAAACTACGACTATACTACTACAGGATTACCACCACTAAACAAACATACCAACAGTCAGTCGTACACAAGTTGTTTCGTACACCAAAAAGTGTTTCGTAGTCTATATGAAACATTAGTCGTGTAGTACACTCAGCTCAGAGTGAACTTGACTACTAGTTACGAAACGACACAGGTATGACGAAAAAAAAACTCATTAGCAGTGTACGAAACAACTAACAAAACTGGGTACGAAACAAGTTGTGTACGACACGGACAAACTCCCTATAACCGTAGTTTTACAACCTCCTATAAACAACCCCAGTTCGTACAAAGGCGAGTACCAAGATCATCCAAAACACATTGTAGAACTATGCTGGTCAATGTTTACAATAGGACAATACTCCATTTCGTGGTCAAAAACTATAATATACCAACGTGTTTTGATGTTTTTAACCCAGGGAAAAAATCCCCATAAAAAACTGTGGGAAATGATTCTGGTTGCTTCTACCCCCGCCCCCTACGATCTTGGGGGACCTGCGGGGGGGAATACGGGTTTTTTTTTGGGTTAGGAAACGAAATTCACCGATTACCTGTTGTGATGACCTAAAAGTTTTATCGAAAAGCAGCGAAAATGACCGAAATTGGAAATTTTAAAAGTGATTCTTTCCCCTTGATTTTCTTCAAAATTTTTTACTTTTTCGGTGATTTGTCAGTTTTCAGAGAGGTTTATGGCCGAATTCATAAAACTAACATAACTTTACCTAACCTAACCTAAAACCTAACTAACCTTGACCTAACCTGAACCTAACCTTACCTAACCTGAACTAACCTAATCCTACCCTACACCTGTAACCTCCTACTGGGTCCAATAATAAAGTTTAATAAAATACCAAACCCCGAGATTAACCTCCTAGCCAACGGATACGCACGGAAAATTACTCCGAAACAAAAGCGATGCAAGGTCACAAGAAGAGGAAGAGGGAGGCATTGGAAACAAGGAGACTTATTCCTCCACCCACCTAAAATGTTCTATATCGTCCCGAAATATTGATGCGACGGATAGCTCAGGAGAAAAATGTCTCTTAGAATACAATAAGGTAAACAAAAACCATGCTCCCAATGTGTAGGCAAGTTTGGTGCCATCGTAAAATAATACAAAGGTAGGCAGATATGTTTGATTTTTTTTTTTTTAGTAGGTAAATTAAAGGTTAGGTTTTTGTTGTTTTTGTTTTTAAAGTTAGGACAGTTACCGTAGGGTTGTAATGGACGAGAGTTTCACGTTCGCTACAGACCTTATTACTCACGTTTTCTGTATTTTTTTTTGCTCAATATACGGTACACTGCATCCTCTACTTGCGCTTAATATCAAAAAAGATTGTATATATGGAAATGATTCCTTTTGTTGTCTATAACGCAGGACAGACACAACCCCCTCCATCAAAATTATTTCGGACATGACCATCGGAGGCATGCGACCTAGGATCTTTGGTGGATCAGGGAATTACACCTAGCGAGGGTAGCCAATCATAGCAGCTCATTAGCCAATTGACAAGCCGCCGCAGTCTTTTTTTTTTTCCCTCAGCCAATCAATCAAATCAATCATTGGGGGCATTTCACCGGGGGCGCGTCGCCTCCGACCACCCTACGACGCCACTCCCGGGGGTCACCACGCGCGAGTTCCATGCAGGCTCCTTTCCCATACCAAGCAGCTCTCGACAAGAAACATACCTTGCCCCAGCACGAGGCCTTGTGGGCGCCCCCCTTGGCCCTCCTCCATGCGGATTGGCTCTTACAGATACAACCCGATGGAAGAGATGGTTCCAGGGTAGCGTGGCCACATGCCACATATAGCCGATCCCGAAGTTGGCTCTGACGGACCTATGAGGTAATAGGCCTCGATTTCAGTATCACGTGCAATCGCTGATTTGACACTTAATCATCCAGCGATACACCATGATTTCTGAGAAGGACACTTATTACCAAAAGCACTGATTCGTCTCTTCAAGTCACATTATTTAGTGCGCCATGTCTCTCAACCATAGACGTAGGACAGGGCATCACAAGCGACTTGAAGATCCGGATTCTTTGTCCTCCAGGCACAGGTACGACACCGCCAAATACTCCCGCTGAGGTAGTCCATAAACACCGGGGGCCCTATGCCAATCCGGCCGTAAGACTTCTTGACGTGGACCGTTCATTATGGACCTGCGCTACCAAGGGAGTAAAACTGCCAAGATACTCAATGTCCTCGCCACATGCAATGAACAGACTGTACTGCTCATTAGTAATAGTCTCCAAACACCTGGACTTTGGTCTTGAGCCTGGAGGACTTCAAGTACCAAAGGCTTTGCCTCCTCGTGCAGCGCCTCGAGAGCCATCACCAGGGACCTCAGCGACTCAGCAAAGATTACTGCATCAATCGGCGAAAACAAGATCAGTGACTTGGTGTTGCCGACGGATGCTCCACAATCAACTTTGATCTACAAAACTTGTAATACACAGTCCATACAAGCGTTGAAAAGTGATGGAGCAAGGACGCACCCTTGCCTCACTCCCTGTATCACAAGGAAAGAAGCTGGATACCTGCACCCACACTTCCACAGCCACCTCAGTCCCAGAATACAGACCAGTTAGATTGGGTCAGCCAACAGGCACACTAATAAATAGCCAATCAAAGAGCTATATAATTTTTTGAGCGGCCAATCATAGGCTCTAATTAAAAACAAAGACTCTAAATTTGTATCAGCCTTTAAAAGTCTGTTGGCTTTTTTGACATGGAGTGTGGAGGATGTTCAGTGACAGGTCCGTATATCAGTGACTCTTGGAAAGCCTCTATAGTGGCCTAGCCGACCTGGGATATACACTCAGAGTCGTGAAACCACTCTAAGAGCTGTGTGGATCAGTTGACGCGGGTCACACCACACAATATGAAGGTCTTGGAAAGACATTAAGAGCTGGGTGCTCAGAGCTGGGGCTGCCACAGTCACCAAGACACCAAAGCAGGTAAGAGCGTTGTTAAGGTTAGGTTAAGGTATTACTTTGTGGTTAAAGTAGGTTAGGTTTCATTAAACCTATAAGGTTAGGTTAGGTTTCATTAAGCCTATAAGGTAGGTTAGGTTTCCATTAAAGCCTATAAGACCTGATAATTTTCCCGGACAAGTTGTCAAGTGCTTTTTTTGATGGAATTTTTTATTTTTATTTATTTAAAAAAAATTTAACGATGGTTTTGCGCAAAATGAACTATCTCCATTAGAAACAAGCACCTATTTTAGGCCGGGAAAAACTAGTCGGTGTCTCTGAAAAAGACGTGAAACTCTCGGCCATATTACCAGGTTAGGATAGGTGCAGGTTAGGTTAGGTAAAGGTTAGGTAGGTTACGGTAAAGTATAGTTAGGGTCAAGGTTAGGTTAGGTCAGGTTAGGTTAGTCAAGTTAGGTTAGGTAAAGGTTAGGTTAGGTCAAGGTTTAGGTTAGGCAAGGTTAGGTTAGGTCCAGGTTAGAGTCAAGGTTAGGTTAGGTTATAGGTCAAGTTAGGTTAGTAAAGGTAAAGGTTCCAATTTGCTTTTTTTTTCTTGTTGTCATTTTTGCCAACAAAAAACAATATAAAATTTTTTTTTCAAATATTTGCGCCGAAAGGTACCGTAGATAACATTTATAATTATTGTAATTATTGGTATTAGGTATTGTGGTGTCTTTCGAGGATAACTACGGTCGTCATCGTCCGAATTTTAACTATCTGTCGACGTTAAAAGTTCGCCAGGACAACTTTTTTTTTTTTTTTTTTTTTTTTTCTGTCTTACAGCCGTGTGGTGGCGTTAATAGTTCGTTAATAGTTAACATTTCACATCTTATTTCAGGACAGTTAGAAGGGGCTATCTGAGTCTGCTGTCATTTTGTGTCTTCCTCTGTGTCATAGTAGGGCTATAAATGAACAAATTACAAAAAATATCTACAAAGTGGCTACCAACAGTAGAGTCGCCATTAGTGTTTATTACTGAGGTCGTACCGCGGTCGTCGTCGCCCGAAAAAAAAAACGCGTAGCGAAATGTTAAACCGCTATACATTAGCAGCTACAAAGCAAAAACAACGCTTGAAACAGGGTAGATTATACAGTTCATGGATTATAAACTACTGGTGTATCATCTTCAGTGGCACAGGACACAGCAGTAGTGAGGCTATCCATCGTAATATTGGGAGGCTGGCGACATTAGTGCAGGTGGTGGCGCTGACTTACTACGGTACTACTACTACCACTACTCATTATTATTACTACTACTACTACACCACTAGTGCTTACCTGGGTGGAGACAGAACGGTTAGCAGATCCATTCAAAACACAAAAAACACACCAGAAAAAAATTGTTCGTCCACAGTGAGTTCGGTTTTCATCTGGATATTTACCAAAAATAAATTAACCACAAGAAAAAAATTCGCGTCCTGAACGTCACAAAAAGTCAACTCGGACAAATTCCTTCACACCCATCACCAAAATCCTACAAAACAACAAAAAGCCCACAAAAAAAAAAAACCTCAGTAATTCCCACAGAAAACCCATTCCAAAACACCCGCAATATGAAGCTACAATCGAGGACAGCGGCAGCCCGTGGTGTCCATGGTGATAGGTTCACCGTTCTCGCTCCGCTCCATCACAGTGTAACAGCTCGACCTTCGGGTCGCTTGAGCTGCTCTTGCACTGCTGGACTTCGCATCGCCAGCCCTTGTGCTTGACCGTTGTGGGCCTACCACCATCCGCTGGGTAGTGTGTACAGCCTGCTCCTCGTCTGTGTTTCCGGCTGCCGCCCGCCATGTTGACACCGTCACCGGGGAACGAGCCGCCATGGATGTCCAGGAGATGAAGCCTCCGTCCTCCCCTTCCTCCGCCCAGCAAGAGGGCACGGGGCCTTCCCCCTCGCAGGAAGCTCCTGGATAAGGCCCTCGACCGACTCCCACGACACCCTGTCCGCTCAGGTTGCATATGTCCAGGCGTCCTACCTCCTAGAGCTGCGTCGGGTGCAAGGGTCTTTGTAATCCGTGCCGGGTCTCCCATGCTCCTCCACCTCTCGACCCTCGGCAAGTAGCCTCGAGGGGGAAACCCGCGCCCTGGGAAACGGCTGTGCCCTTGTGTTGTGATCTGGGAGCACAAACATCCCCAAGGTACCTGAATGGGGCCAGGCCTCCTTTACCCTGGGGGAATGGGAGGTCCACCTGCGCAGGCTGAGGTGAAGGCCCGCACTCCAATTACGCCAGGGTGCGGGCCCCCTGGGATGACTTCAACTGACATCACTGAGGTCCGGAGGGACTTTCGATTCCTTCGATGGAGGTCGAGGTGGTCGAGATCACCTGGATTCCCGGCCCACAATACTGCCAAGGTACACCACTGGAAAGTGGCTCCGCCCTAAAGGGTGAGTGGACCCTTCCCACAAAGGTGTCATGTTCTCCCAGTTGGTGTTACTGGGCACGGCCCCACTCCCCCTCTGCTCCTCCTGCTCTGGGTGCCATCGGGATCGGCCACTACCTCAACACCTTGCAGCGTCTCCGTGGCGATGCCTCCAGGGCAGCGGGCCTCACCCATGCAGGCAAGACGGACATCCAACTGCACCAGGCTCTTTCGCTGTTTCCAATGGCGGTGGGACCACATGGGCCCAGGGTCTGCGCACTGCACTTTCAACCTTCGGGCTCAGCAGCTCTATGCTGACTTGGCGCGGGAGGGGACGCCCCTGCACGCATCAAACACGCAGCTGAGGGACCCGACCTGCTAGCCTTTCGAGCCATCCGCAGGCCACAACCATCACCAACCAAGCCGCACCAGGCTGCACCTACTCTACCCCCAAGCTACGGCGGTCCACCAGGTATGTCGTATTCCGCCATCGCCACAGGGGAATAGGTACGGCCCGCTGCAGAGGCCCCGGACGGAAGATGATGCCTCCTTGCCTCAGGCTCCCGTCGGTCGGACCCTGAACCCGCAGCACTCCTCCTCCTGTGCAGCCCGTCGCATCCGCCTGCGTCCAACCTCGTCGACCGCCCGCGATATCAGGCCCCTCCGTCTACACCCACCCCCCCAGATCTCGAGTCTGATTCACCCCATCCACCATCGAGGCTGAAGTGCACCGGCCGCACGGTTCGCCACCCCACAGTAGGGAGGAACCAGGACGTGCCTTTTCGCCATGCGCTCCTTGATCCCGTCCCCCGTATGTCCCCAAGGCCTCCCGCCCCGCCCTGGCATCTGATCACTCAACGCAGCCCACCGCTTCTTCCGCCTCATCCGGGATACAGTAATATCCTCTCTTTTCACCCTCCTTGAAGGGTTAACACCTCTACCACAGAAGGGCACACCTGTCGCAGCCATTCTCACCTATCTTTGGGCCCACCCTCTCCATGCTCATTCTCCTCCCTATTTGTGAATAGGATATGGCCCTCACCTCTTCCTCTGGGATGCCAGGTCTCTCCTCCGAAATCATAGAACTGCAAACCCTACCTGCGGGACTCACTTTCCTTCAGGTGGTCGGGTTGTGCGAGACCTGGCTCCCCACACTCACCTCGCAGCTCAACCTTCCGGGCTTACCTATCCTAAGGCAAGACCGCCAACAGGGCCGTGGTGGAGGTTGTCCTCCTGCCATCCGAGAACGTGCTGCTCCACTTCCCCGCTCCCCTTCCCCAGTGGCCGGTGGGCGCCTGGAGATCGTTGCTGCCAGGGTTAGACTACGGGAGAAGGTTGGGCTACACCGTGGCCAGTAATATTACAACCAGGGTGGGGCGCACTTACACAGGAGATCGAACACTATATCAGCCTCTCTCCCTCCCCCGGTGATCATCATGGGGGACTTTAAACGCAACCAACACATGCGGGAGCATTGACCTTGCTCCCCACAAAACGGCCGGAACCCCTTCAGGTGTAACAACATTATTCAGGAAATGTTGGGACTCTCTCACCTCTCCTTGCTGAGCCCGCCTGGTCTGCCACAGGTTCCAACCCCACCACGGTGCTCCTCGGTCCTGGACCTGTTCATTGGTGACCCGGCCCTTCACCACCTCCACCTTCTACTGGGCCTTACATGGGGAGTGACCACCTTCCTGTGCTGGCCTCTGTCCCCACAGGCTCACCCGAAGCCCCATCCTGGCGCCTGCCCCGTGGAGAATAAGATCCTCCGAGTGGCCCGACGTTACCAGGGAGGCCCTCCAGGCCCTCACCGGGATATCTCCACTCTACCCTTGGAGGACGCGCGGTCTTCCTTCCATCAGACGCTGGAGACGGCGGGGCGGCTGCTTTCACCTTGCCACGTCGTCGCACACCCGTCGCCCTGGGAAGCATGGTGGAATAACGACTGTGCCCGGGCAGTACTGGCCGCCGTCGGGCTGGAACCAGTGGCGGAGGACACCCACGAACTGGCAGCACTAACTACCGCCGTCTCAACGCCTTCAGCGCCAAGCTCATCATCAGGCCCAGAGGGAGTGCCTGGGTTCCCACTGCTCTCCTCTCCTTCGCTTCCTCCACCAAGGATGAACCTGGGGATTCCTGCACTCTATGGATGGGCATGCGATAGGGCATCAACAACCATCCCTCTGACGATGGTGCCCAGTCTATAGTGGATGACCCGAAGAAGGCAGAGGCTCTGGCTCGCCACTACCACAGAAGATCGGGCTTCCCCCTACTCTCCATCCTCTGCGGACCTCCACCAAGCCACTTACCTCCATTGCTACCCTGTCTTTCCTGAGCTTAACCCAGCCTACGCCCGGCGGGGGGACGAACTGGATGCAAGCCCTTTGTCCACACTGCGTACTGGCAAGGCAGCGGGGACACGGACACATCCCTTACGATTTCCTCACTCACCTCTCCCTCCCCTAAGGAATGTCCTCTTACGCATTTACAATGCCAGCTGGGAGGACAGGAAATTACCCCACCCTGTTGAAGCCCTCTGTCATCATCCCCATCCACAAGGCCGGGTAAAGATCCTTCTCTCCCATCTTTCCTTACAGGCCCCTAGCTCTTCCCTCTCCGGATTGGAGCTGATGGAGCGATGGTGTCCACACGTCTATCCTGGTTGGCTGAGGAGATAGCGACTGCTAAGGGAGGAGCAGGCGGCTCTTCGACCCCATAGGGGGCACTAATGGACGTGCTGGGCCAGCTTGAGTTCCATATTTGCGACACCTACCGTCAGCGCCAGGTCATGACTACACTCTTCCTTGACCTGGAGGGTGCACCTTCGATTACGCAACAACACTAGGGTATCCTATACAAGCTGGCCGGATGGGGCAATTACCGGGGCAACCCTTGCTGGGTCCAGGACTTCCTT